>JAUEKZ010090019.1:6197-16256 GCA_031471865.1 Melibe leonina | reverse complement strand
AATTTTTCGAAATAAATAACCTTTTCCTCCCCCCCCCCCCCCCCCCTCATACCCCTTCAATAATAACACAGGTTGTCATTCCTTGCTAGCATAGACAACAAAGGAGTGAGCAGATTGAGGATAATTTGAAGCAAGGTAAACAGAGAAGTCTGCAGCAATTTTGGAAGAAGAAGAAAAAGAGAGAGAAGAAGAAGAAATGAAAGAGAAAAGAACAAGGAAAACACTTAACAGGTGAATGAATCCTAACTTTTAAAAGGTACAAGAATGACAAAATATAAAGCAAAAATATTTAAGTGAGCTTCATCATTTCGAGTAAACAAACGCTGCTTCCCACACAACAAAACGTGGTGCAAACCCCACAACAACGATGTCCCCCTGTACTCAAATAAAGCATGACAGGACAAGATAACGAATTATCTATTTCAGTCTCTGATAAACTCAGGGAGCTTAATGAGAGAGATCTAATAGACTTGTACTAGACAAGACAGAACCCCGTGGAGTTGAGGAAGAGACTAGAGGAGCCACTGCAGCAATTTAACTCATCAACGATCACGTTACTTCTGTCAAGATGGAGGATAAATGAGAAAGGGGGAGGTACCTGAAAACTGGAAACCCGCCACCCCCCTTGTGTGCCTGTATTTTTGTAATGAACGGAGTACGTGTACCAACCAACCACCACCACCACCACCAGCAGCAGCACAGGCTTCATTCCTTCAGCATGCGTCACAAACACCACGAATTTGGCTTCGTGTCTCGATAGGTAAAGGTGCCGGGGGATGAGATGAAGGGGGAAGGGAAGTATAGATGAAGGGGGAAGGGAAGTATAGATGAAGGATATCGAAGATAGATTTACCAGAGGGCGAGGTGGGCACTAGAGAAAGAAAGAGAGAGCGAGAGAAAGAGAGGGAGAGTAAGTTAGAGAAAGAAAGAGTAAGAGAAAAATACACACACACACACACACATACAGAGAAAGAGAGAGAGAGAGAGAAAGATATGTTAATATGCGTGAGTGAGCACACACTTATTGATGGTTTCCCCAATATCGGCAGTTCGGTGGGTGCAGTGGTATTTTTCTACCCGATAATATCCAGGACGTTAGCATTACCATAATGATAATACCCTCCCAATATTTCTGTACACATTTATTTTTCTTCTGATATTGTACAACCCTTTAACCGAAATTCATCGCGATGATAGAAGAGCTTAAGAGTTAGTTATAATGTAAACGAGAATAAATACGTGCTCGTATTATGACTTTTTCCTTTCTTTCTCGTTTTGGCCAGTCAAATCTCTCGAGATAAAGCTCGCTATAAAAATGGAAAAAAGATCTGTCTTTAAGATAATCAGGCACAGAAAACAAATATAACACAATCAATATTTGACGGTACATTAGAAAAACATACTTCCCAAAACTGTTGCTGCGACAAGGAGATTAAAACAGAGTTGTTAGTCTGTTCCTTCCTGAGAAAAGTACCTTACACACTGGGTTCGAGCCCTGCTTTGGTACTTTTGTAATCTCCTTGGGCAAAAGATTTACCCCACATTGCTCACTCAGGCAACATGGCCCGATGACTAATCTTAGTTAGACAAATCTTAGGACGCAGTGTCACTGGCGATTTGGTCATATTTTTTTTCTCATACCAAAAATTGATTATCATACAGAATATCTGTTTCAAATCGGATTAACCGGAAACGTTGTACACCCAACAATTTTCTCGAAAAGTCATCAAGACACACACACGCTCTCTCTCTCTCTTTCTCTCTCTCTCTCTCTCTCTCTCTCGCTCTGTCTCTCACGCACGCAAACACACAAGTATTTCACAGCGCTGTCTCGTTCACTATCGAACAAAGTCTGAGCAACAAAGGAAAGGTGAATCACAAATCACACACAGGAAAACAAACGGGGTGACTGATCTGGTTGAAAGGAAGGGGGATAACTGTCAATAAACCCGCTAAGCTAACAAGGACATGAAGCCAAGAGGACACATTACGTTCAACGCTTATTTAGTTTCTTAACTACTGACAACAAGAAAAGGCCCCTAAACCCATATATTTTGTCATCGTTAAAGCAATGTGGATCTTAACCTTTTCTCCTCACTCATACTCTTCTTCAGTCAGTTTTCATTAGTAGTTTTTCAACACCATAAGGAAGATGGACAGATAGGGAGAAAATAAGCAGCTCAGGCGAGGAAACCAACGCTATTAGAGCTCTAATCCCGGTTGATGCTCGGTGCTCGCTCGTTCGCTCAGGTTTCTTTCTTGGCTGTTTTGGGTCTCGGATCTAAGCTACGAGCTTACCTGATGTGCAGAGAGGGGAGGGGTGGGGGTGGAACCCGGTGGTTGATTATCATAACAGAAAAAGCAAAAATTTATATATCATCAGCCTCTCTCTCTCTCTCTCTCTCTCTCTCTGAAGTCAGGAATGAAAGGTGGTTGAATAGAAAGTGAGGGAGAAAAGTGTACCCTACCAACCACAGAAAAAAAATATATAGTTGTGCACACTGAACGCTGATGAACAGAAATAAACGGATCGATAGATGTGGGTGGCTCTATTTGCTTGATCACGTTTAGACTAATGACAGACAAGACTGTCCCATGTTCCCAATGTGGACAGAGGGAAACACAAATATTGTGATTCAATATTCGTAGAAATTATATTACCAAGCACGGGATAACACAAACACGCACAAAAGAATGGCGTACAGCTGATATCGTGATATTGGTAATCATTTGAGAGAGAGAGAGAGAGAGAGAGAGAGAGAGAGAGAGAGAGAGAGAGAGAGAGAGAGAGAGAGGAGAACAAAATCAAATTAAACCTTGTTCAAAGGTATTGCCTATTGTTTGAAAACAAGTACAAACATTAAGCGGTATGTTTGAAGAGAAGAGAAAGTAAGAAAAGTTTGTATTTAATTTTTTTTTTAATACGAAGAAACAAAATGGGGAAGCGTTTCATTAAAAAATCCAATCTGCCTGACGTGTAGACAATATTAATATCATCAACATTATTATCTTATTATTAGTCGTATTATCATTATCATTATTATCCCAATTATCGTTTTCATCATCGTCGTCATTATCATTATTACTTATCAGTATTTCATTCATTGATTCAAGAATGTAGATAAAGGAAAAGTCTCCATGCAAATGCTTTGTTATTACTAAAACAACAAGCCTAGAAAGTAGAAAGGGGGCGTTTAGTTGGGTTTCTTTTTCTCCCCTGATTTCGCAATACACTTCTGTGTACTAAGACTGCAACCAACCAGTAACCACTATCCACTTTAACTCTTTATTCTTTACCGCCCGTCCGTCGACGTCGAGGCGGCTCGCGATGATTCAGCATGGAGGCGTATACCCCCACGTGACACCCACCGTCCCCGCCGTCAACTTCCGTGGTTATGGTCCAGTGACCGCGTGCATGACTTGAAGGGCGAGCGGTGGTGGCGGTGGTAGTGCGGATAGGAGGAGTGTTTTATGTAGTGTTTACTGGATCAGTCACACAAGAGAAAACAAAGGAATGATGAAAAATTCAAGCAGTCGGGTCAGGAGGAAACACAACACCCTGTTCAGCATGAAAAGGAGCCCATAAAATCTTAAATTGACCGTGATAGAATCTCTGATTCCACTCCCGGAAGTTGATTATAATCTTATAATAATTATTCTTCTACTTTTGCTGTTTCATGGCAGTGTGGGTAGGTTTATTCATCATTTCCTCGTGAGGAAGGAAACGAAACGTTTAATAAAGGTGCTCATAGTCATACACGAGAGAAAGAGAGAGAGAGAGGAAGGGAAAGAGAGAGAGACAGACAGTGCGATATAAAGAGAGAGAGAGATAGAGTGTGTGTGTGAGTATGTGTGTGTGACAGAGCGAGATTAATAAAGAGAGAGAAAGAAGCACACAGACACATCTCATACCACCGCAGATATCGAACAAACACACGGTTAACGTTAACGTGTCAGTTTAAAAGGCGTTGCTCCAGTAAAATCATTATATAATGGCCCATGAATACAATGGAAGAAGTAAAAGCAAGTTGGCAATTATCATAATATGTTTTGAATTGGAAACACATCGATCAAAAAAACCTAAACTAAATATAGATACGAAAAGACATTCTCCGAGTTCTTTGTCAGTGGGCGTTTTCATTTCAACGCAGGCTTTCCAAGGTTATTATCTCTCCTTCCAGATGTATATTACATTAATTTCGTCTCATTTTCTCTTTTATTTTTCTCTATCTCACACAACAAAAATTCTCATTTTTCGCTCAGGTGATGCTTCTTCTATTTCTACTTCTAGCTTGCCGTCCTTCACAATGCAATGAGCAGTGATGAGCAGTGATGATAACACAAAAAAAACCAAAAAGGAGGAAAAGAAGAACCAGATTTATAGAGACAAAGAAGACAAGCAAAAGAACCAAATTGAGGTATCATTGAATGAGCTAAGGAAGTGAAAACCAATGAGAAAAGACCAGAACTGGTTCGTCAGAGACTATCAGTGAGCAAGACCGGAAACAGCTAGCGATGACATGTTCAGGCTCTCGAATGGTTAAATTGAATTTAAACTCAAACACCTCAGAGACAGGGGAGGAGACTGGCAATTACTCTACGTTTGATAAGATAAGGAAGAGTCTAGGGAGGAAATGTGAGAGACGCTAGTAGGAAGATCATGAGAAAGAATATCCTGAGTTCTTTCCCTTGATCATGACAAATATAATATTCTTATTAATACGATTGGGTGGATAGGATTACGGTATGATGATGTGTCAGTGCAGGTTATTCGGTGGGGATCTTTTCAAGCACATTTAAAAAAGAAATGTTGTTCGGTATCTTATTCCTCTTCCAGTCTAGATATTATTAATTATTTCACAGGCCACGAGCACATCAAGATATGATCATAGGGGTTAATAACAGGCCAATTGGGATAGAGGAGGAGATATCTGAGCTGTCTACTCGGGGTGGAAGGTGAAATGAGTAGAAGTGTCTGAGTCTGTGTGGGAGCAAGAGGGAAAGAGGGAGGGGAAAAGAAAAAGAGAGAGGAGAGGGAGGGGGAAAGAGAGAGCAGGAGAGAGGGGTTGAAACTTGAAACTGGCACATTTACAGATTGAGACATACAGACAGACAGCTAGTTCATCTTTCTTTCTCTTTTGCAATCCATCCCTCTATCTATCTATCTATCTCTCTAAAATGAACATTTTACCATAACACCGTTGACAGTAATATACCGATGCATACATATTAGTAAACCAATAGCTGACGTTAAAATATGAGTCAATATGAAACTTGTGTTAACCCTTTCACTGCGATGTCTGATTCAAGCCCAAATGTTTTACATGCAAAATCTTTAAAATGTACGTGTTCTTATACCAGATAAATCAGATTTCAGTGAACTGACACATGCCAAAAGCCTGATTATCAGGCTTTTGTCATATGTCAGTTCACTGAAATCTGATTTATCTGGTATAAGAATAGGCAAGTTTTGAGGATTTTGGTGGCCTTAGCAGTGAAAGGGTTAACATGTTCGTGTTAATGTTTACTGTATCGTGTCTATTGTGCATACAAATCCACAAACGCACACACACACGGATACAAACACACACACGTGTGAGACAGGAAGTTGTGAAGGGATGAGTCATAGGGAGAGCAAAGGGGAGTATTATGGAACTCTAAAAACAGTTTGACTTGCTTATAATAAAATTAATTATTATTGATGTATACCTTTTTCCGGTAGGTGTAGTGTAAACGTTAATGAAATCAAGCAATAAGAGACGTTCAAAGTTCAAGAAACAAAATAGCTAACTACAGAGCATTAATATACTTCCGTTCGCCATTATAGCAGCCGCGTTTTCACAGTGATTATTGCTCATAATATTCAGTGCTGAGGTCAGAGTGACAAGAGTGTTCTCCCTTGCAAAAAAAAAAGCTATTCATAAAATAAAATTATGACTGGGGCTGATAATGCAATGTTCACTGTTCAGCTAATAATCATTTACACTTGTAAGAGTTCAAGGACGCACTATGAAGTCATGAAGTTGACTTCGAATGGAAAATCACGATTGACCAATAAAAGTAATAATTACAATAATAAATATTACAATAACACTGATAATAACAATATAATAATAATGATGATAATAAACCCTACCTATACAACAGGCACTATTGCAATTAATAATAAACACATGGGAGAATCAGGCCACCCGGATATGAGGCTCATTTATTAACAGATAAAAATGAACGTCACAAAACTCCAAAAGATAACAAAAAAGGAATAAGTTTTAATATCATGGTGCACTCTCCCAGGAGATAAAATGGCTTATAAAATATCAACATCATAGGTGACGGTGGGAGAAGCAATTAAACGGAGAGAGAGAGAGAGAGAGAGAGAGAGACGTACACACATAGAGAGATGCAGAGTGAGAGACACAATCAAAAAGATAGAGAGAGAGACAGAGAGAGAGAGAGAGAGAGAGAGATAGAGACAGACAGACAGAGAGAGACAGACAGACACACACACACAAAATAGTGAGTGATCATAGTACAACAGTAACAGCTGCCGCCGGCGAGTCAAGCGACCCAGGAATATGACTAAGTTGGCCATCGATTCGCCTCACTCATTCACTCACACTCACAGCACTACTCTGGACTTTCATCTGTCCGTGTGGCAAAGGCCAACAGCCACAACACTGCCATCATCAGATCATAGGAATCAAATAGGACACCCAGTGAATGGGACGGAAAGAGAAGAAAAATAACCCCCAGAAAATCTCAATCGCAATGGAGGTTAAAAGCGGATATTATGTAGTCAACTATCAAAATGATAACGATGACGATGAGATATATTTAGATAGAAAAAATTAGTGGTATGTATTATGGTATTCATTACATATTATTAGAGATTTGCAACGGTTGATGGTACGGAATTATGTATGTATGGTGGAATTATGTATGTATGGTGGAATTATGTATGTATGGTGGAATTATGTATGTATGGTGGATCTATATTGTATTACTGTGTGAGCTTGCATAACGCTCTGAGTCATTCCTTCATGCTGTAGCGGTATTAGCTCAAGTTATAGTGGAGAAGGCAATAGGATTATATCCCGTGTCAAGGGCAAAAGTTGTAAGTGTCGTGTTGTACAGTACACACTATCTACACATTATGACTTGATGGAGAAGAAAGGAAGAAGAGGGGGGGGGGAGAGAGATCTATAGAGAGGACAGTGACGGATTGCAGTAAAATGGTAAGCGTCCTATCCAGAGGGTGGCAACCATTGTCATTTGCCCGCTTCACGCTACAAAAACCGGGATAAGCTCCGGGTCCATGGGACATAAGGCTCTAAAGGACTTACTACGAGTAATAGTAATAGAAAGAGAGAAGACATAAAAAAGGAATAATGAAAGAAAGAAAGACAGACAGAAAGAAAGACAGAGAGAAATACCGATAGAGAGGGGGAAAACGGCTTCACTGTTGAAATAGTATTACCAAGTACAACTTCCAGGGAGATGTGAAAAAGAATGGCAAAAAGAGAGAAAGAAAGGAAGAGAGAAAGAAAGGAAGACAGACTAAAAGGGAAAAAGCGGATCACATTGTAATAGTCTAGCATTGTCTTGTACACAGAAAATCACGAGGCAGCGAGTGAGTGAGTCATCGGACGCGCGTTAGGCCCTCACCATTGGGGCCTCGTCGGTCGGGAAAACCAGGCCAAGGAGGGGAGGAATGGAGAGACGGGTGAATACGGGCAGGCTGGAGGAATGGAGAGAAGGACGAGTACAGGATTGTTGGCAGAATGGAAAGAAGGATGGATATGAGCAGAGTGGAAAAAACAGAGAGAAGGATTGAATACGTGAAAGGCGGAGGAATGGAGAGGAGGACGATTGAATGTGTAGAGGGCACGAAGCGGAAAGAGAGACTCAAACAATGGTTCGACCTGACCAACTTTTCAGACAATCAAAAATAAAAAAGACCCCCGTTGAAAAACTGAAAAGATATGGAGCAACGTAACTAGGACATAAATCCTTAGAAGCACAAATACGACGAAAGAAAAAGCAAACATACTAAAACAAAACCCACAGGAATTTACCCGCCAAAAATATCAGTAGTTACAAATCCCTTCCCTTATTTCTCCATACCCCCCCCCCTCCCCCAAACTTTTCACTTTACCTATCTTTCTAATCGTTTCCTTTATCATCCCACCCCCACCCCCCCCCCCCCAACTCTCTCTCCATCTATTTCTTTAATACTCGCGGAAACATGCGCACACAAAGACAGGTTTCCACGAAGAAGGCCAGCTGACTAGATTCCTCACCAATCTACAACCAAGATGACTGGATCATTAGGTATTTTTACGCTTGGGTTCCCAGGCGACAGGGGACATCACCCAACCTCACCTAGATCCTAAATTCGTTTATTCCTCACTCTGTTTTCTTTAGTCACCATTAATGATTTCGGTTTCACCGATTTTATGGCCCCGTACTCAGGTCACTCGACTAGAATTATACTATACGCCAGGTATAGACAATGTTCCCAGCCAATAAGTATTTTAGCGGGGTTTTTCATTGCAGAAAGTTGTCTCACCCGCTTTAAGTACGATTTTAAATGTCCACACAACCCGTGTTTATGTTGCCCAATAAAAGCTTTAAAAACGAGTACGACTGAATGTGAGATCGCCTTCTCTCTTTGTTTCACATCTCTCCGCTTTTCTTCCGACTCTTCCACTGTCTCCTGCTCCCCTTCCTTCCCACCACTACTACTACGACAACTACTACTAGATACTCCTATTATTTCACATCATCACTCCTGATTTCCAACCGTCGTAATCGTACTAATAATAATGTTGATATCGTAACGGTAAGATTTTGAGAATGCTATAATCCTTATCACCGTTATCCTCGTTACCATTATCACCATCTCCACCATCCCCATCATCACCCACCACCGCCATCCCCATCATCACCCACCACCGCCATCCGGCTTATCATTAATTAAGTCTCGCCCAGACCCAAACAACGTCCCCCAGAGAGCCATTGACTCCCCTTGGACGAGTTCATAGGTCACAGTTCACGTCGTTCAGTAGATGACGTCACCGCCTAACACACACACACACACAATTTCTCTTTCTCTCTATCTATCTATCTATCTCCACTTTTTTCCAAACCGTCATCAATTCTACAGTGGAAAATAGTGAAATGTTTCCTCTCTTTGTTACATCGTGACACTGACCAAAAAAATCAGTCCTAGCTCTTCCCATATCCTCCGAACGTTGACATGCTCGCATCTTGCACTCTACACAATAAAGAATGAATGAGAGGAGAAGAAGAATGTCGTCGAGATGTCAGTCAAGCTGCTTTCTACTTTCTACACACCTTGTACTGCCTGTCTGTCTGGCCCATGACTCATAATATCGCAATGGCCGAATTTAGTTAGTAGGGTCTGCGTGTGTTGTAATGATCATAGACTGCCTGTGTGTAGGCACTGTGTGTGATCCGTCTCTGTGTGTGTGTAATGTGTGCGTCTTTGTTGTGTGTTATTTTCTGTTGATATCGAGAGATCGCGGATGAGTGGGAAACATGGAAGGGGGAAGGGTAAGTAGAGCAGCAAAAGCTAGCTATTCTCTACAGAAAGAAATACAAAGAAACACCGAAATAAATAGAGAGAGAGAGAGAGAGAGGTGCGTAGGGCTGGAGGAAATAACACCACAGGAATTCATTTAAAAAACAACCTAAAGAGCCAGACCCCAGTCAATAACCCAATATGTATCATTTTAACTGAATCAATTATTTCGTAAGTAACCAATCGTACAGCCATGCAACACTAGGAAAAAAACATTCAAGGGGAAAGAAATGATATTCATGCCTTATATTCGTTGAACAGAGCAGAAGATGATATGAACCGAAGCGAATAGACGCGCATTTATCAAGTTAATGGACTTCAATGGAGAAAATAAAGCGAAGGATAGAAAGGGAGGGGGTATCAAAAAGGCTTAAAAAATGTGAAATAAATAAAGTCAAATAAAGAGACAGTATAAAAAAGGTTAAAAATGGGATCTAGACAGAGCTCGAAGGATT
>JAUEKZ010089797.1:4364-16257 GCA_031471865.1 Melibe leonina | reverse complement strand
AAAAATGTGGAATGATGAATCGAGATTGTCTAATCAGAAACTTTTCCGAAATAATCGCAAAGTTTCATCTGTTCGTCGACCTTTTT
This sequence comes from Melibe leonina, assembly GCA_031471865.1. NCBI lineage: Eukaryota > Metazoa > Mollusca > Gastropoda > Nudibranchia > Dendronotidae > Melibe > Melibe leonina. The sequence continues at coordinate 16,171 of JAUEKZ010089797.1, read as the reverse complement.
AAAAAAATTCATTAATTATATTTTGTCTTCTTGAGTAAAAGTGATAGTGTCGAATCCTGATCTTAGGAGATATAAAAAGACAGGTTTCATTCTGATATTTTGTTAGATGAAAATCGCCTTGGTTGTCTTACATTCTGCTTATACGTTTTTAGTCATGAAAATAATCAACAAATTGTATTTTGGTGGGGTTTTTTTTGTTGGTTATAATGATAAAAAGAATTATTTTTTTACTAGTTCCCATTAAAATTCTCATTCTATTCATTCATGCCGTATTTCATTCTGGTGTCGTCATTCCCATTTCATTATATTTCATGTCATCAAGTCATTTTCACGTATTATTGAATACCCAGGCTGATTAAAAAACCCACTGACTCTCTTTTTTTCTACTTTACTGAAGTGGAATATGATTGTTACCAAAAAAAAAAAATGATATCATAGAAAGCAAAAGCGCAATATAAAACTATTCAATCAGATTTAATCAAGGGACTAACTCTTTCAATGCTGACGCCAAAATCGTCAAGATTTGCCAGTTCTTATACCAGATAAATCAGATTTCATTAAACTGACATATGTCAGATTACTGAAATCTGATTCATCTGGTATAAGAACACGTAGATTTTCAAGATTGTGTATATATATTTCAGTTGGTTTAGAATCAGACCTCGCGGTGAAAGGGATAATACCATGACCCCCGTATACAAATGAAATCTAAGAAAGATGGAGTATAGATGTGTTAGACTGGTTAAACTGGTTAAACTGCCACCCGATGATCAATCATCACTATTATACGCTGACAAAACAAAGACTATTAACTGAACCTGTACGCTTGACATTTGACCTGTGATTTGTCAACGTCAGGTATTCCGTACGCCCCTTATATGTCAACAACTTCTCATTGCATCAAAACGCGGAACTAGATAACATTAACACAGAGCCAGCCTAGGAAAATTCGTGGCTTATTAAAGATTCAGCACAGTGGAATGATCAACTACTGTTTGCTTTAGAATGTATCCAAAGTCTTTTCTTTCTGATTGTTTGTGTTTGGCAATACGTACGTACACATGCCTCGTTGCTCTATTAATTTTAACTGGTACTTGAAAGCAGACATAGACCGAGCCCCGGCACTGCATGATGCGGTATGATGGGGGGGGGGGGGGGGAGCCAACAAACAATACGTCAAATAACAAAGCGTTGAGTGCACTGCAAAGTTTCTCATTATCCTGCCACTCTTTGCTCGTACATTTTGTCAATTTTTAAGCAATCACAACTCATTTCATTGGAGGAAACAATGTTTGCCAAGAATATTATAGATTTCATTTTTAATTAGTTTTTACAATATATCAATTTGTTTTCTGGTTGGATTTTTTTTTCATTTTGTCTCAAATTTGAGTGTTTTACCAAGATTGTCACTTTTAAAGTTGCTTTGATTTTCCATTTGTTTATGTTCTCTTGAAGTGAGATATGAGAATCTCGGACAGTATTCACTCCATCTTTGTATTTTTTAGATTATAGAAATTGAAATTGTTACTTTTCTTTCTTTATTTTTTCTCTCTTTTTTTTTAGAACATCTTAAGTCTATCTATATATTTTTTGTATTTTGTAATAATGCTTCTACTTGCAATGTCATTTATCATTTAGATTTAATGATAACACTCTGAGTTACTAGGTTTGTGTTTTTAAATGTCAATACTATGTGAATTGTGAAAATGACACAGTCATCCAAACAACAATATATGTCCCCTCACTTCTCGTTTACGTCATCCTGTTATAGTCTACTTGACATACTACTTTTTATGCTCATTCCATCTTGTGTTTGTCTACAAAGGAGGGTTTGAATACTCACCAATTGACCACTTTCCAATGTTTATTTAAAAACGCAATTTATTTCCAATCCTTTTTTCTTTACAATTTACAAAGTAGTTGGATCAATTTATCAATTAATGTAAAATCGTTTTTGTCAATTCCAATTTTATATACGCAAGTGTTACCATGACAATTTTAAACGAAATAGCGCATTCCTTGAGTTAAGTGATGGCTTCTAGGCTGCTTCTCACTTCTATTTTTCCAGAATTTCCTACGAATCTAAGCGAATTGTCTACCAAAGTCAGTGAAATCCCTGCCAAATTGGCGCAAGGTGTAGGGGAGGTCACCCAGAAATGTGTTTTGCAATAAGGCTCTATGTAAGTTACGCCCCTTAGTTAAGTTACTGTCTTTGTTGTTTTTTTTGCTTTGCATTACTAGCAGTTTGCATTTTTTTCAGTTTCTAGTGAAGTGTACTTTCTTCACCCTTCTCAAAAGTTCTTAGCTATTTGAGTTGCTTGTAAAAACCAATTTTCTTTCATGCATTTTTCACTGTGTTGCTGTGTTGGTGGTATTGAGAGACTTAGGAAACACACATTATTATTATGTCATATAATCTTGTTGTAATATTGAAAACTCATCCCAAAATCACAAAACATCAGTTATACTGGCAAGATGCAAGTGTTATGGGAGCCATTGTTCTGTTGTAAACTTACGCTTATTTCTAAAATGTTCGGCCATCACTATTTCGATATGTACTTAAAATTTTACATATCAGTGATAGAGCACATTGTCCTATATTGTGTATCTACTCAGTTTTTATCATTGTGAGTATTGTGACCATAAGCACTTTCTTTTGTTCATGAAGTATACAATATTTCATATTGTGAATGTATTTATATTATGATATAAACTATATATGTACGCTTGTGAATTTTAATAGAGTAGATTTAGACTGTAGTTTTTAGACATTTTTTCCATATTTTCTTCTATTTAACTTCTGGTTCTTGTTTCCGAAATTATGATGATATTATTATTGTAAAAATGTTATCATGACTGAAAGTCCTCAATGAAGTATGCTTAAATTCCATAATTCCAAGAAAAGTATTTATTTCATAAAGTCTTCCTGTAATTAATAATAGACAAGTTGTGAACTCTTGATGGGGATCCTGAGTTAAAAATTTGACATAGGTATATACTGTGGAATTACTGAAAACCAAAAGAAGCTAAACCGAAAAATGTCATAAACCACAAAGAATTTGTTAATTTGTACTAGTTTCTTCTTTGTCTTTTTACCATTTCGTGCTCCTAAGCACGACTGTCTTAAAACTGAAAGAACTTGAAAGGGTTTCTATCATTCTATGTTCTACTTTGGGCTTGATAAACACCTGCAATTGCACAGATGATGTAAAGTGAAGACAACAGGGGACCAGCAGGCGGAAGGGGGGGAAGGAAAGACAGGGAGGTGGAGTGCAGAATCATGCAAATAAGATATTCCTGCTTGCTCGTTGTTAGGCCTTCGCATTGATTGGGTTTTTCAACAGAAGATGGTTGTGTAGATAGCTTAGCGTTTACATGCCTTTGAAAAATATCACAAAAAAGGGAACTTGCTCTAAATGAAAATGCCTTTAAACCGATTAAACCTATTTTCGGTTTAAAGTAATTCCACTGCAATGAGTATTAGATGTGATGCATTGAGTAAGTTCCAGTAATATCCAAATTCCATCTGACAAGATAATTTTAAACAGTGCAAATGACGTAGGTACTTTCACAATGCAACAACACTCCTTCCACTTATTCTGACACACAGTCAGTATTTCCATTTCTTTTGTATCACATGCAAAATATGGTAGATGTGACGTATCACCACTGTTCGGCACACAAGGAGAAGGAACATCTTGGATTAACTGAGTTCATCTCACCAGCTTAAAGACTGGGAATTTTTCATTTAGGGGTTTTTGTGGGGTTTGTTTTGCTTTTTTAAAAACTATTTTCATCATGATTATAATTTGATAAATGATTTAAGATTGGTTGGTAAAGTTAAACAAATGAAAGTAAAAATAATTTCAAAATAAGTAATATCAAGTTACAGGTACTTGATTGAAATTTTTTAAAGAGATAAGTCAACTCTACTAAACTTACCTTGTGTACAGAATCGCGGTGATCGGTCACAAGTAATAAATCACTTTACAAAGTCACCTATCAGTCAGTGATGATGAGATCCAATGTCTGCTTTTAGTTTAATAAAGGCATGTTTATTTTGGTCTTTTTTTTTATAGCAATTGATCCAAGAGTGTGATACAGCCATGTTGTTTGATTACATATTACCATTATAGAAAAATAAAGATACTATACAGTTCAGTTTTTAATTTTGTCCTTGTATTTTTTTTTCTGCCCAGAAATGAAATTAATATGTCATTTTTCAAATAAGAAATTATTGAAAAAGAAATTTGATATGGGCTTCCTTTTTTTGTTGCTGTTGTTATTTGGGGTTTTTTTTAATGGAGGGGGCGGGGGGGGGGTTGTCTTTTTTTGATTATATAGAAAATTATAACTAATTTATGTCTGGAAATAAATCACTATAAAGCAATTGGGACTTCCGTTGGCTATACAATAATAATATTCTGCTGGTCCAATTTAGATTGGCAAATGGAGCCAAGAAGGTAAGAGGAGGAAGTTATTAAACCTATGTTTGCAGGAAAAGTCTCCATAGGCACCAAGAATTACAGGAAAAATTATTATTGAATTGCATAGTTTGGACTATATTTAATATTAATGTGTGTTATACCTCGGAAAAATTAAAACACAAGCTTTGCAAGGTGTTTCCCTTTTTTTTTCTTTTACAAGTTCTTTCATTCTTAAATTGAGAGCAAATCTGAAAATTGTGTGTAGTGCCCTATGGTTTGTGCAACACTGTGTACAGACTCACTGCAAGCTGCAATCACCTTCTTCTCATGCTTTTCCTGTTGTGTTGCCATTGCACCACTCATGTTTCATAAAAACATAACATCTGACTAGCATTACGTTGCTTTTGAAGAGACTAACTAGTAGTTGTGATTGCAATAAAAGTCCTAACGCCTCTTTAAAACCTTAAGGCTAGCTCATTCTACAAAGGAAATACTGTACAGTGGACTCTAGATATGCCGTTGTTGCTAGAGTAGACTTTTTATAAAATGGTTTATCCCCCTTCTCCCCATATTATTATGGAATACTGTGGTACACTCCTCTTAAGTTGATTTTTGCATTAGTTGAATTTCCTTTCTCATCCCCTGGACATTGACATATCTGTAGTCCACTGTATTGCTATCTGTCATATTTTAACCTGTATATTACATCATTACCTTGAGATTATTACTTTTTTATATTTTGTACTCGTATCATTTATACCACCGGTACTGTCTTCAAATCAAATGGTAGTGGTACTACTAGTACAAGCAGATTTTAGAAATGTACTTTTGATTCATTAATTGTCTATAGAGTTTGGCCCAGATAGGAAAGTATTTTATTCTCTGTGTGCTTAGTCTGTGATTTAATAAAGGATTAAGGCTGAGGATTATATGTATATATTTTTTAGAAAGTTTTAAAGAGTATTTAATCTGCTCATTATAAACTTCTAAAATACAAAAACATGTTGGTCAGTGTTAATTTGTGAGAACTTTAGCCATCTAGCCCTGTTGTTAATTTTGTCCCTAGACTTGTTGAGAGCAAATCTGACTTTTTATATCACTATGCGGAGTGAAAATTGTGTGTAGTGCCCTATGGTTTGTGCAACACTGTGTACAGACTCACTGCAAGCTGCAATCACCTTCTTCTCATGCTTTTCCTGTTGTGTTATCAAAAGTAAGGCAGTTTTATAGACAATTCTCTCTAGATCTTTGTTGAGCTTTTCAATATGACTACCGAAAAGACAAAAACAAGAACGTTGGGAGTTTGTTGTACCAGTATCTTCTTTTTGTTTTATTTAAAAAAGCTGTAGAATGATTTCTTTTTAATGAGACCAAATGAATTTGAACATATGGATAAATAACTGCAATGGGTTTTTAATAGTCTATTCTTCGATAAATATCATTTACTTCTTTAACAATATTAAATATTATGAAGAGTCGTTGTAATCTGACAAACTGCACGTTAAAGATCAAGCTCCATCTATGGGCAGCTGAGTAGAGAAATCCCAAGGATAGACTAGATACTACCTTGGGCAGAGTCATCCTGGATTGATGTTATTATAAACTTTTTGTTCTCTGAACATTCCACCAAAGGTAAGGGTTGGTAAATTTCGTTCTCGGTTTTTCCTTTGTATTAGTGACCACTTTTTAATTTTCAATGTCTACTTTTCAATCTTGAAATGATAGTCTTTTTATTCTTAATAAACCCTATTCCATGGATAAAGTCGAATTGTTTGTTTTGAAGAGGACTGATAACTCGCATATTTTTTTTCTCTATTTCACATCTAATTATGCAGATGTTTCCCTTAAGGACAAAGTGACATGGTTACCCAGCTGCCTACATATAAGAGGACAAGGAGGACATATATGACATTGTGGATGAGACAGACCTGATAGAAGATCTTGACTGTGAACGTAGCTTCATATAATGGCCGACAGCACACAGGCACACACTCTGCTGTAGCAGTAAATGTGAGAGTATCTATACATTATATTATAACTTCTTTGCAACAATCTTACTTTACAGCAAAGTGCAAAATTTGACACGGTCTGTCCTATTCATTATTTTTTTTTACCCACCTAATATGAAAATGTAAATTAAAATGACATCCTGATAAATGCTGCGTGAAGAAAGTATGTCGAACAAAAGTTGATTAAAAGGAAAAAGAAAGGATACAATGGATGCGGTTGTATTTTTTTTGGATTTTTATACTGGACCCTGTAACTTATGTTGTGTTTTATACTTCAATACTATTCTATTATTCATTTATCTTCTTGTTGAGTTTTCAGATCTTCTTCCAATGTTTTGATAAGCAATAGAATCTGAAAAAATCAACTGGCCAAATTAAGTCAATTCCCATATTATAATTTACTTTTGTACATGTTGAAAGGTCATCTGATGTAATTATTGCCTTTACAAGATTCAGAGTTTATGATTGAGATCTGTTAATGTACAAGAGATCATTCTTACTGTCTATCACTTTCCTCCCTTTGCAAGTTTGACCTGTATCGTTAACCACTGGGTTCCTTCTAAAACGTTTTTTTATTCATAGGGGCGGGCAAGGTGCACAAGTGGAATGTTAGTGTGTGTGAATAAAACAATAATGTTTGTTAATTACTTGTATAGTTTGACTTTGGTATAAATGAATGTCATAATTTGCATACGCCCAAAATCTTGTCCATGATGCATACGTCTGTTATTGTTTTAAGGGAGACCATTCAGGTTATTAAAACAATTTCTATTAATCATAAATCTTATTTTGGCTATTGTGTAGCCTGGCGGCGATAAAAAGAACTCTAAGTTAGAGATCTTTTAAAAAAGGAGTTTATTTTCAATTGAGACTGTTTTCAAATTTCACATCTCCTCAAATTCTTTGTGTAATCTAATCAAATTCAAATAGTCTTTTTCATTCCTTTTCTTCTGTGATTTTTCTCTCTATTTCATTTTAATCCTTTCTTCTCTCTCGTATTGTTTCACAATGATAGGTTTTCAAACACTTAATTAATCCTCAGTATTGTCTTACCATCTTCTCTTTTCTTCTGTTACCCTTCATGATTTACAAGGGGAAACTTATGGCAATTATCCACTATTTCGCTTTTTTAAAAGAAATCCTTCCTCAATATCAGGTAAATAAAGTAATGAGTAATGATACATGATTGGTGTATTGAGAATAAAAACAAGTCATTATCTCAAAGTTTACTACTCCTTTTTATGTGTGTGTTTGTGATATTCAAATCACAGTCCAATGCCATGTTTGCATTTTCATAGATTTAGCCGTGAAGTTCATGTCTTTTCTTCTATTTCTTCATTCCACATCCTGTTGGGTAGTTGGTAACGCCATGTAGACAGTCTGTTTCTTCAGCATATGTGTATGTCCTAGTGTGTTAGACTACCAGCTATTCTCCATTTTCAAGGGTCATTTTATTCATGAAGTTTTGACCCTTTGAATGAGAATATGTGATATAGAGAAAGCATATATTGGAGTTTGCTTTGTTCTTCATTCTTTTCATGTACATTTAGCCTTATTTGTTTCATGTAATCAAAGTAGGAACAATTTTTATGATAATTCATTATGGTTTTTTTTCTTACAAAGTTAAAAAAAAAAGACTCTGATATTAGATTACAACTTTCTACACAAACAAGCTGAACAACAATCCATTGATTTACCCTAATTTGTATATCATTTTAAAAAGCGTGAGAAAAAGATCTAGATAAGTATGAATATCTAAGTATAAGTAAGAGAATTATTCCTGCACTTTTGAACACATCAATAACTTAAGCACATCACTGATTTCAGTTTTAGGGCTCTTTATTGAAATGCATTTGAATGCCAGAGAAAAAGAAAGCAGAAGTGAATTGAGCACCTTGTGGCCAAGCCTTAGTGCGGCCATTATGTATAATCTGCCTTGTTATCTTTCCAATGGTCACCACTTATGGAATATATATACTCTCAATACTCTCATGCTCATAGAGAAAAATTGCTTTCTTCGCATACATTTCACTGTCCTCTAATGTTTTGACACATCTGACCACAATCAGACATAAGAAGAGCTTTAAAAAACAAGACAGGCACAAGGCTGTTTATCATTTTTATATTTGTAAAGATTTTAGGAACTTTTGCACTCAGTACCCATTTAGAGGATTATATTTCACGTTTTTAAGCTTTATTGAGTATTCAAACATTAAAGAGAGATCGATTTTGACTGGTTGCACAATGGGCAGGGTTAGGTGAAGTCCTCCCACATTTGGCCATGATGGCCATGTAATTATGGTACATGCCATTATCCATAGCTGTCTTTGCTGCAATAAGTAGAGGGATGTTAAGTTAAAAAAGAATTCACTCAGCCCTTTTTTCATTTGCACATTTTGTATTTTTTAGTATTTTCAAGTCAGAACTATCTTTTGTTGAAACAGAGAACAATATTCCTGTCCCTTGTAGACTTGGCTCTGTGATATTTTTGCCTACAAAAAATGAAATATATCTTGCTGAAAATATTATTAGTGCTCGGTTTTGATATATATAGTCTAGTACCAATTTTGTTTTACTTTTATTTTCTGCAATAATGTAAAAAAAAAATGAAAGAAAAACAACGTAGACGTCTATACCTAACACTTGCAATGGGATCTAAAACAACCTAGACGTCTATACCTAACACTTGCAATGGGATCTAAAACAACCTAGACGTCTATACCTAACACTTGCAATGGGATCTAAAAAATTATAACATATTTTCTCATCTTTTGGTATTTTTTCATTGTTTGTAAAATATATTTTTTGTTGACTAGTCTGTTCATATCCTGATCATCTGTTGAAGATACTTTTTTCTCCAAAACCACCAAGAGATAGGTGTCTTGTGTGTATGTTACTTTTACTTCTGCACCATGTCATGCTTATTATATTTGTAGATACATTCCAAAATTTACAAAGTAACAAAGATAATTTTACAGCTTAACTGAAAGAGTTTGTCTTGATTTCCATTTTTTGAGACATTTTTTGTTTCATATTTTTTTCGGCAGCGAAAATAAAAGAAAAAATTGAATGGTATTCTAATTCATGAAACTGCATACCTGGCAGCTCTGCCAGTCTGATGATACTTGTTGTGATGTGATTTTATTTTACTAACATGAATGCCAGGTTGTGTGTCCTCCTACTCCTTTTACTTCCATTCCTTTTGACTTGGAAACTTCATTTACCCACTCAGGTATTAAGACCAATGGACATTCCCTTATAATCTAGTATCACACAAATGTGGAGAGCAAGCCTGCTATTCAATGCAGTTTGAAAATCATGCATTATGAAATTGAAAGATTTCCCTTTTTGATTTACCTGTAAATTTGAACTAACTACCAGTCAGCTCATGTTTTGGCATTTTTTAAATTAAAAAGATGCTTAAGCAAATTATGTCGTAGAAATCCGTTTAATCAAGAAGGCCTTAGACTCGGATTTAGAAAGGCTCCAGATGATGAACAGAGATACAAGGCAGAATGATTTACATTGAAATAGATTAAAAATCATAAAGATTGTTACATTTTAACTAACAACCGGCTTGTTCTGATATTTGTCCATAATATTATGTGTAGAAATTACAGTTATATATATAGACTATATGTCTTTGTCTACGTGTAGCGTGTCTGTAATTTTAATTTCTGGTAGATTCTAATGATACTATGGGACCACATGATGCAATAATGTGTTACCTACGTAATTAACCTTTTGTGCAGAACAGTACAGCTGTAAAGTAGTCTTACCAGTTTGATGGTGTTTGTGTTGGTTTAGTGCTGTTGATGGTGATCTACATGGATCTGAATCTCTGACGTTTTCTTTTGCCTTGAACATCTTATCTTATATACATGGATTTGATTTTTCTGTAAATATGATTTTTTTACAAGATCTAGTCGTCAGTGATGTATTTACTTACCTTCTTAATATATTATTATTATTGGATTTTGATTTCAACATAATGTGCAATTATTATCTACTTACTTTATTTTATTCCATTTGTATTTGATTAAATTTTGTCAAGTGTGTTAACTTTAGCAGTAATGAATAAACAGTTTTAGACCATGACAAGTGTTATTCATTTCTATGGTGTTTGATACATTATACCTAGGCAATTTGATTTGTCTCTACATGTATTCAGTATTATTGATAAAGACTGGTTTATTGCCTTGTCATTTAAAACGTTTGAGTTAACCTCGATTTTTTTTTAGTGGGACACAACAGATGACAGACAGTGTAGTGTAAGAAAATATCAAACGTTTTAAATGACAAGGCAATAAACCAGTCTTTATCAGAGCCATTCAGGAACAAAGCCATGAAAAAAAAAGTAAAAAGGGAATAGAGAATAAAAATACCCAACAAAGCCCTGTCACTGTACTGTCAGTATAATCTTTCTTTAAAAAATATGAAAATAGATTCATTGGGTTGGTTGGATGGAAAATAATTGTTAGTCCTCTTGCACAAGGCAAGTGCCAAACTGGTGGTGTGGCAGCAAAAGTTAAATAAAATTTTCAATGGCACTTTGACTCTTTCTTACAGTGACGTTTCACAGAAGGATGATTTACACAGTGAAAAATAAAAACAAACAACAAATCACCTATCACAAACTCAGCAGAGAGAAAGACACACAAACAGATGATGGCCACCACCAACATTATGCTATAACTATATGGTTCAAGAGGAACCAGGATATTTGACCACCCTTTGTTTACAAAAAATACTCAGTGGTGAGCGGTTGACAGGCGCCTCTGGTGGGCGTCACTTCTTTTTCTCCTCTTTTGGCTTAACTTATCATCTTACATTTTTTCCAGTATTCTCTGCAGTGCTCCCTTAAAGTGGTCCAGGGATGCCCAGGATATTATACCGCCCTTTGTGTACAAGAGTACTGAGTCCTTCTAGATAGCAAGTGAACCTGTAGTTAGGTACCACAGTGCATGGCATATTTGTTTGTGTGTTTATTGAGAGTTTTAGGGCGCTTGCAACTGCTTTGGTCCTATAAGCGGCTAGGGGGTAGATAAGATGATCGGCTAGTTAAAAGAATAGCCAGACTTTTACCCTGCTAGGGACGTTTCACAAAAACAAAACAAAAAGATTTACTGGGGGGAAAATATCATCTCCCAAACAGTTGACAAAGAGATGATTTACAGGGAAAAAATCATCTCTCACTATTACAAAATAGGACACACAAGCAGATGATGGCTACCGCCCATATCATGCACTCTTGTTGTCCAGGGAGACCCAGGATATTCTACCGCCCTTTGTGTACAAAATAAATAACTCAGTCCTTCTAGATAGCAAATGATCCTGTAGTTAGGCACCACTTTGTAAAACATAAAAATGA
>JAUEKZ010089579.1:0-13904 GCA_031471865.1 Melibe leonina | reverse complement strand
CCCCCCCCCCCCCCCCCCCCCCGCCCCCCTATGTTATTGTTGCTCTCTTTTTAAAACTTTTTTATAGTGGGGTGGACTCTGTAAAGTACAGAATAGTAAAGCTGCGACTACTGTGTATACATATGGATGAAATATCGTTACATGATTCCTATGCAGTGTTTTATTGTCATTCTTTCAAGTCCTCATTTTGTGCTCATAATTATTACTTTTTTTTTTTTTTTTATCTTGGAGAGGGAGAGAGAATTCATATTTTGCATCTGGCAACTAAAAACAAATTTTGGTTGTAATGCTTGTTATATCCTTCAGGTGTCCATGGTTGAGATTTACAACGAAACCGTCCAAGATCTACTGACCAACGATGCTTGCACATTAGAACTGTCTATGGTTGGAAACTCTGTGAAAATACCAAAAATTACTGAAATGGGAGTGGAAGATGTGAAGGATATTACAAAGATCATGTCTCTAGGAAACAGCAATAGAAAAGTAGCATCTACAAAAATGAATTCTACCAGGTAAGTAGTGGGGGGGTTATTATTCTCTGGTAAAATATTTGTGCTATTTCTGTAGTAAGTTATGTGCATTTATTTGGGATGTGTTCTGTACAGGGTTTTTAAGGAAGAATAGAAATATGTAAAAACTACTTCTTGTGTAGTTATGCTATAGTTCATTTGAATAAAAAAATGTTTGAGTTTTATTAAATTAGTAATTGAATATAGACCCTATCTAATGTAAATATATGCATTCATCCAATTAATAAATCTTTCATCTTTTACTCTAGACATAATATACGGTGAGGTTTTTTATCCCTTCTCACATGGAAGAATTCAATTACTGTATATCACTAAAAAGCTTACAATACGCTTAGAAAATAGACTCGTAACAATGCGTTTATTTGGTAAAATTAAAAGAAAGAAGGTATACAATATCATGAGATGAAGATAAACCACTGCACCTAATTCCACCATGCGCATTCTCGTGCATAGATTTCTCATCAAGTGTGTAATAGAGATGTTTGCTGTGTCCTTAATGTGTCGAAGTGGTATGCCATAACAAAACAAAAGGCTTTGGACGCCAATTTGGATCAGCAAAATTTAAATAATTTTCTGGGATATGCAGATATACCTTGCAGCTCTTGCTTTCACCTCCCTCAAAGCAAACAAGCAATCAGCAAAATATACTGAGTTTTGATTTGATTTTAAAAAGATTTTTGGTTAATTGTCTCTTCATTGCAAGCATCCAATTCCACCTTTCAGCTCTCGGTCCCATCTTGTGGTGATGATCACAGTGGAGGGAAGGGACAAAGTGACGGGTGCCATTTCCCGTGGTGTGCTGACCTTGTGTGACCTTGCGGGGTCAGAGAGAGTAGGCAAGACAGAAGCGACGGGACAAAGGCTGGTGGAGGCTGCGGCCATTAACAAGTCTCTGTCTGCCTTGGGCCAGGTACATGCTTGTATACACATCCTTTTCTTGATTGCCATGTGAAGATGAATGGAAGATGTGTAGAAAAGGCACTGAAAATATATTGAACATAAGTGTTAGATAACCATTAATTACACCACCACCGTGTATTTCTGTAAGACTTGGATTTGGAGATCTAATCTCTCATTTCAGTCTTGTGTAAAAGAGAGGGGTCGAAACGTCGCTTGTTTTGTCTTTGTCATAATATACTGGCATATTAATCATTACCTTTGTTTCACCATTTCAGTCTTGAATTGATTTTAGTCTTGGAAAGGATAGTGTTATGACATTTATTTTATTTAATTGTCACACTGGTCTGAAAGAGTCCATCTGGTCAATGTGTCACCTCTACCTTGCAGGTTTTCAGTGCTCTGAGACAGAGTCAGCTACATATACCCTACAGGAATTCAAAACTAACCCAGATTCTGTCCAGTAGCTTGGGTGGGGATGCAAAGGTAAGTTTTAGATTTTAAGCTCTCTCTCTTGATAAAAAGTTATGTTTGTTTGTTGAGAGTTTTAGCGCATTTGCGACTGCTATGGTCATATAAGCGCCCATATAAAAGGTTATGAAAGAAAGTCAACGTTGCTAGAGGGTATAAGTTAAATGAGAGAGAGAGACAGAGAAAGGAAATGGGACTAGGAGGAAAGGGATTGGGGGTGGGGGTAGATACACAGATCAACACCGATGACCAATGAATAGAAGTAATGAACTAAAACATGATCAAGGAAAAAGCATAATCTAAAATAAATGTGATGGTACCTTTCAAAATTGATAATTAATAGATATTTATATAGTGCAGTACCTCCTTTGCACAAACTTTTCTTTCCATGCTGTTTTCAATTTATGTATAATGATGAAAACTTGTTTTACAGAAACACTTTTTTTTTTTCAATTTGATTAGTATTAGTAGAATTAAAATCTTGCCATTCAGGGAACTCTCTCTTTCCTCTTTTTGTCTACCTTTTTTCTTCTTTTAACTGACTCAAATATTTGAAAACCTCTATGAATGATAATGATAAATACAATGTTATGTATAATAATGATGATAAATACAATGTTGTATATAATAATCATGATAAATACAATGCTGTATATAATAATCATGATAAATACAATGTTATATTATAATAATAATGATAAAGCATCATTTTCATGCTTCATGCTTCCTGCTTTCCTCAGGCGTGTCTGTTTGTCAACATCAGCCCTGACACGAACAACTTCCCCGAGACCTGCAACACGTTGTCCTTTGGCAGCAATGCCAGACAGGTGGCGCTAGGGGAGGCCAAGAAAAACGTCACCAAAAAGCCTGGAGGCTTCCCCCCTCGATGATGACGTAGTAGTTAACGGTAGTTTTAGCAGTATTTTTTTTATTCTTCTATTCCATTGTTGAATCTATATACATCACCCACAGTTAGTTGTGGTGAGTGTCCAAATCTGGTCCCTGGGATTATTCACGTTGACAGGCTGATTCACTGCATACAATTTTATTTTATACTTTTCTGGCAGCCTTTTGTTTTGACTAAGGTTTAATTCATAATAACTGTGTATAACTGTTCTATTTGTAAGTCCTGTTGATATTATGTGCAGGCCTACCAAGTTATTCATTAACATATTCTCAAATTCTTTGAATGCATGATGTGACAATGTCAAGTCTTTTTTATTTATATCGATCTCTCATAATTTGTCTATGACCTATACCAATAAATGTTGTCTTATTATTTTTTAGAACTAATTTGTCTAATATTCATTCATCTCAGTATTAATCACAAATCGGCCAGTAAAATCTATGTAATCAAACAGCTTTCTATTTCTGAGATGCAAGAAAGAAATTCCATACTTAAATTTAAATGTTGTGTTTTAAATCATTGTTTTTACCTTGTTGCCCCATTCCTACTGCAATGAATGTTGCCCTGTGTTTCATGTTATGTTTTATGATCTATGATAACCGATTTGATAAACTCAAAGAGGAAAAAAAGACACAGAAAATTATTTGAATGGTGGAACTTTTATTTTATTGTGAAGTTGTCGTTTTTTTGGTTATAAAAAATGCTCAATTAGTACAGAGCACAAATAAGCAAAGAAAAGAAAATATAACCAAAAGAAACCCAAAAAAAATTCACAATAAAACTAAATTTTCCCTATTCAAATAATATTCATACAAGAAAAATTCTTGAAAAGATAGTAGTGTGTGTTGGAAAATATAAAAACTTTTTTTTAACACAATTCTATCATCTTTGCCCTCAATTGATATATCTATTTTTTCTTTGCTTATTTGTGCTCTGTACTAATTGAGCATTTTTCATTTACCTCAATTAAGTATTTCTTGTTCCAAACTACATCTTTCTCATAACATAGTCCCCTATAGTTCAAATATTTCATACATAGACTCAAAGCAAATCTTAATAGTCATTATATTCTTCTGTGATAAAATGTTTAAGACATTGTTTTATTTATACAGATCTACAACTTGATTCCTGCCTTTTTGTGATATTTTTTGTGTAATTTTGAAATGATGATCTTTATCAAGATTTTTTTGCTTAGGGACCTGTTGTATGGAAACCTTTATTATTATCTCTGTTTGTTTGTTTAATTATTTTACTGTCAAATTCAAATCCTCGTAGCTACCAAAAATCTACGGGAGGAGAAACATACTCTAAAAAGTTTGCAAAATTTCTCAGTGTAGGAATGAGTGCAAGATGCAATATTTTTTGGGATTGTTATGGAAACCGAATAATACATACAATATACTTTGAAATGGTTGTGAAAACAAGCTGATACATAATGATGTAGGCTCTTAAATCTTCTTTGATTTTTGCAGAATATTTTTTATAGAAATTCATCCATACATCTGAGTCGCTTGTTTTAACAGGCTGCAGTTTGAGTTGCTGAATCGTTTTTACAGCTGCCACAGTTTTGTGTGGGTATGATGGCTGGGCCTGACAATTGAAATAGTTCTCTATCTTTATTCGTTGTGTTTCTAATTTTGTTATATATAGTTTTATCTAGACCGTCTATGATCTGGGATTCTTATATTTAATGTTATAAATTATCCGTCCGATTCAGCTTTAATATCTTTCTTTTTTTTTTTTTTAAAGAAATCAACAATGTTGCCAAAAAGTATACACAACAAGATTTGCTCTCTGCCCTTTGTAGAAATTATTTCTCATTGATTTGAAATGAGGAGTTAATACTGGGGCAACAACAAATATGTGACTTATTCAAAGGAGAAAGACCAAGAATGTCTGAATGTTCCTCAATACCATCAAACACTCAGCACAGCGGCCTGATCACCTGCTTGCTCTTGTCTTGATCCAATGTTTCTCTACTGGCTCTGTGATTGGTCATGTTCCTAGCCAGACATATCGCTAGGCACTGGCACTACTCAACGTGGTATTCGGGATGGAAATAAAATGTGCTCCACATGACAGCTGATCATTCTCCATTTTCATGATATTCTGTTGCCTTTGATATTATGTTAATGTTTGATTTCATTTCCAAAGGCTAATGGGTGTCTAATTTGTTGATGTTTTATAGTATCCAATTCCAGTTTTTTTATGTTGTTGTAGAGTTGATAAAACATTTACTTGAGCAAAAGTTAAAGGCTGTGAAGCGATAATCTAAAACTTCTAGAATACATTTATTAGCATTTTATATTAGAAAACATCCTATAGGGACAAGAGAGGCATTGTTAATTGAAGAACAAATTTTTAGATTTGTTACATTTTACAACTCATATTCTTATTTCTCTATTACTATGATGTAATACACACATCTCCATTGTATCCTTGTAAGAGAGTGGTATTATTGTTAATCTTTCAGTAAAAATTGTTCTAGTATAACATATATTTATTTCTCTTCATTTATGATGACGTCGATGTTTAAAAGGTTCACTTTTATTGTAAACCAGTGTCACACCATTTGAGTCGAATGAGATTACAAACAAAGTACTGCTGACTTTTTTTCTGAATAATAATAAACTGGTAGATGCAAGTTATAAAAATCAATCCTCAGTCATTTCATCTTACAAAATATGGAGTACCGGTACTTAGGGGTAATATTTATAACAATATTTTATACAAAGTTTAAGATTGCCTTTACTGTTAAAAAGTGTGTCACTCTGTTTATAGTATCACCTTCAAACTATTAATACATTCCTGCTTCATTTCCTGCTTCATTTCAATCCTACTATTTCATGAGTTTAAAATATAATATTTTGTTGGACAGTTACAAAGAAATTATAAACTCACACATCCCAAAGCCATAATTTGTAGTTTGAAATAAATCTTTACAGTCTTCACCGGCATAAGCACAAAGCCAATAAGAGCATTACTGCTACAGTAATATGGCAATAAAAAAGTGTTTGTATCCATTTCTACAAATTATAGAAAAATGGTAAAAGAAACGAGGCATGCAAAATAACTTGGAGTAATAACAGAGAGTAAACTGCCATGAAAGTGCAGAGAAATGCAGCTTTTCTTAAACGTACACATTCAACTTTCCAAAATATATCAAACAAAAAAGCTGTAAAACATTTGTAAAACATAAACTTGATTATGGTTACTGACTTTGGAACCCAAATTGTGAAAAACAATGATAAAAAGGGATGAAGTACAAAAGAGTACACTGTCTCAAATTCTTCATAAATTATTTCATACAGTATCAATCTGTTTCTGCCATTTATCTTTATTGAAATGCACATTCATCTGTATTTTGTTCATATTCTCATGAAACCATGTTTTGCAATTATCATTCATTTTTGAGAGATTCAAAAAAATTTACATCATTGATCTTGAAAAGTGTTTACAATTACATTGCCATGACAACAGATGCCTTTCTCAAACCAAAAGTGGCGTATTCACAGATTATCATTGTGGCATTATCAAGATGTTATGGACCATTTTTGTTCTTTTCTACATTATGATTCTTCCTTTTTGTTCAATTTAATTCTTTCTTTCTTTCCCTAGCATTCTTCATACAGAGAATATATTCATTACCAGAGGATTCGTGCATTGATCTCAGCCCAAATCTGTCCTGACAGAAATATGAATGTGATAACTTTGTAATAAATTAAATCACATCCTTGTGGTTATCAGTATTTTCATACAACAGATTTTTTAAATCTATTATATTTAACATGTGAAAATTGACAAGCAATGGATTATTTGCGCAATCATTTCCTTTAAAAAGTTTTGTTCGAGATGAAGATGTCAAAACCTTTATTAAAAACTGCATTACTGTATTTCAATCTGTAGGCCTTACTGTTTAAGCTTTAAAATTCTTCATATATTCTGTTTTATGGATATCTGATGATGTTTTTGCTTACCAGGCAAATAATTGAATGCCTTTGCAGTTTTTTTGTCCTCTAGAAAATGTTATCTGTTTGTTTCATGGTTATATAGCAATTGAGACTCTTAAATTTTAAATTCTTCATGCTATAAATATAGATTGACTGTTCATGATCATAAGTTTTATAATTCATAGGTCAGTTGCTTGAACAGTGAAGTTGTTTTTTTTTAATGCCTTCCGGCATGAAATCCTGTTAGTATTTTATTGAACAATATCAAGATTCCCAGGTCTGTTGGTAAAATAATGGAAGTGGTAGAAGTTTGTCTTCTTAAACAAACATTTTTAGGGATACAATAGTTTTGTTTTTCATTTGCAATGCCATATGTTGCTTAATTTTGTTTTGGTTCAATGATTCGATGGACTTTGTTTCATTTTTCATATTAGTGAATGCTTTGTGATTTACCATGTATGGACTACCCATAATAATATTGATGGTTTCATGGCATGTTATATCTTATATACGTCATTGGTAAAGGATACGCGGATAAACAAAGAACTAGACTATGACATTGACAGACAAGAGCCCAATCACAGACACTCCCTAGACAATTGCAGACAATAATTTTTTGGCTTAGAATAGGACGTAATAAGATGAAGAAAGAAAATCTCTACCAAAGACTGGGAGTTAAAGACTCTCCATTGTGTCCATGTAAAATCAGACCGCAAAACACAGCACGTGTCTGGATGACTTATAATAATAATAATAATAATGGATGACATTTTTTAGCGCATTTCCACAAAAGTGCTCGATGCACTTTTACAAATTGCAAATAATTTGTAAAAAATAACATGCAACATTATACATCTTTTAAGCAAGTTACATTCTGTATACCAATAGCAGAAACATCTGGGCTTTATGGAGACTGATCTAAAGATGAACTGTTTGGCAACCCCATGGACCTGCTGCACATTTCATTGCCAGTGATAAATTTAAACTTTAAACTTCATCCGAGGGAACAAAGAAGAGGAAGATAATTATTACTGCATGCATTTCTTTAGGCATTGCAGTCTGTTTTTGTTGTAACTCTTGTTGTTTTGGTATACCTATGTTAAGTTGCATATTTTAATAACTTTACTATTTTGTACATGCATGTAATAATAAATATTGTATGTTTATCAATTATTTAAATGAGTTGGTTTTTTTCTCACCGTTTCTGTGTTTACACTATCATCATCATCACAATCATCAGTGACATTCTCTTCATCTTTACCATCATCATCAACATCATCGCTATCATCAGTGACATTCTCTTTATCTTTACCATCATCATCATCATCACAATCATCAGTGACATTCTCTTCATCTTTACCATCATCATCACAATCATCAATGACGTTCTATTCATCTTTACCATTATCATCATCACCTTCATTGTTTCATCGCTCCTGCGAACCCATGATGTCCTTATTGGCAGTCTGTAGTAAGCAAGAGGAGCAATATAAAGATTTTATAGAGAACTTGCGCCTTCAATGTGTTTGTTGCTCATCTTTGATAAAACACATTTTTTCAGGCGCCTGTGGTGGTCGCTTCTTCTGTATCATCTCTTTTGGCTTTACCTGTCAACTTACTTTTTCCAGCACTCTCTCCAGTGCTCCCTAGCCAGCATACACACACAGGTGTTTTGTATCTGTTGGCTGGCTCAGTCTTGGTCCTGCCTGTCGTCCTAACAGACTTATGATCATCCCCCATGTTTTTACACTGTTAGTGTTAGGTACTAACAACAGGGTCATTTGCTATCTAGAAGGACTGTTCTTTTGTACAAAAAGGGCAGTGGAATATCTTTAGTCTCCCTGGACCACCATAGTGCATGATGTGGGCGGTGCCCATTATCGGTTTGTGATTGTGGAAGGTGATATTTTTTTCCTGGTAAATCATCTCTTTGTCACCTTTTTTAAGAGACGACATTTTTTTCTTGTAAATCCTCTACCTTTTAACTAGCCTATCATCTTACTTACCCCTGGGCGTTTATATGACTACAGCAGTTGCAAGCGCTCTAAAACTCTCAACAAACAAACTTCATTGTTACTGATATTATAGGTGTCTCTGGACCATTGTGCATGATGTGGGTTGTACCAGAGACAGTGTACGTTAACTTTGCATTGTAAAACGCCTCTGAGCATCAGGGATGGAAATTGGCGCTATATAAGTAATTCTTACATTTCCATTAACGTACATTGTCTCTGGTTGTACCCATCACCTGTTTATGTGTCCTGCGTTGTGATTGTGAGAGTTGATCCCCCCCCCCCCCCTGTAAATCCTCTTTGTCGCCTTTTTTTAGAGACGACATTTTTTTCTTGTAAATCATCTCTCTGTGAAACGTCCCAAGCAGGGTCAAAGTCTGGCTGTTCTTTTAACTAGCCTATTCACTTACTTACCGCTGGGTGCTTATATAACATAATCTATAACCATCGCAGTTAAAAGTGCTTTTTTTTAAACGCTCAATAAACACAAACAAACGAAAATAAAGTGGATACTTCAAGAAGTGAAGAAAACACTCCAGACACCTGGTTACTTATTTTCCTATAGCAGAGAAATACCCAATTTACGATCAGATACTCACTAACATAACATATGCATTAAACGAGGCTATAAGTATAGGGAGAACATTAACTACCGTAGCCCTTAGAAGAAATAGAACAGCGAGTCTTGTCTTCACTTGCCTTGTTTGATAATAGGCAACAACATTTTATTACCTAATCTCAGTGACAAACCAGCCTTAGCAGATGCTGAAATAGACACCATGCCTTTTGCTCTTGGACATGTGGTTGATGCTGTCGCAGGTTCAGGTACGAATCCAGCTCTGGCACTGCCTGTGTGGGTCTACGCCTACGCTTATCTTTCTTATTTCTTCACTAATTATTACGCCTTATGTTGAAACAATTTCATGACACACACACCCACATACACACACACACACACACACACACACACACAGACACACACACACACACACACACGCATTATAGTTATAGATCTATGCATAATTCTTATTTTAAAACTTTTCAATCTTTTTTTCTAGTTCAATGTAAAGTTCCGAGTTAAAATACTTTTTTTCTTCTAAGTTGCAGTATCTAAAAGAATAAGAAATGGGCTGTGTGTGCCAACAGAACACGCAAAATATCGCTGGTTTCATTATGTAGCAAATAAAAGCTGATGATTGTACATTAGATCTTACAATAAAAAATTAAAAGAACAAGGTCATCATAAAAATATCGCGCATTGTTGTTCTGTTTTGTTTCTCATGTGTTTTGTTCTCTAACAAAATTCCAGTAATATTTTGTATTGCTCAGTTCAAATTGAAAGTAAACTTGGTGAATATCGAGTTAATTTGGAGTATTCAGTTATTATTCCAGAAGAGAAAGCTTTTCTGTTGTTGGGGAAAGGATAGTTATCTTTTATCACATAACACGAGAAAATACAAGATAACAAACTATTACGCTAAATAACATGAAAGAAGTGAGATAACATGATATAAAGCGATAAAACATAAGATAGATCTTGTCTTTTTCTCATCAAATCTTTAGTAGAAGCTTCGATACCGGAAATGATCATAACGGAGAGTATAGTCGAATATTCCTTAACTACTTCTGGTAAACTATGTGCGTCCTTAGTGCATGTTTGAGCAAGTAAAAAAACAGACAGTTGAGGGAAAGTTATGTTTGTGTTAGCCAAGTCTTTCAGAACTGTTACATTTTCAACTGGAAGCCCTTTACCTTTGTTTCAACAACTGTGTCTAAACTTAATGGCAAAGAGACAATTCTAGACTGACATTCCGGGACTCTCTAAATAATGTGATGGGTTGTGATGGAATCAAACTGTGACTTCAGAGACACACCAAAATGGTTTTGTGTCTAGACCTACTTTAAATGGCCCTTACATTTGAGTGCTTAAATTAAAAGAGGAGAACACTTTTATGAATTTTAAAGAATCAGGAATAATGGCAGGTCATACCTTCTTGTCGGGTGGTGCTGGGGGTAGCTTGGGAGCTCAACTTCCTCATCTAACAATGGAAACTGAACTGCACAAGCTTCTTTCTGATGAGAAAGCAAGAGCTGAAAACCATAAGATCAACTACCAGCAACTAAAAATTGAACATACCAGGTATTTCATTTGTGTACACCTTGATTGAAAATTTTTGAAGTGGTGCATAAAAGTTCAAACTTCAATGTCTTTATTTATCCTGAAGGGGCAATGTTTCTTTTGGTCTTTTAATGATTTTGCCCTGATGTATGTTTTAAAGGGCTGTTAAGAGATTAAAAATAGTTCGATGTTCTGATATTATGATGCATGAAAAATTTAATCTGTAAAGTTATATGATCCTTCTGTTTTTAGATTACAAGATAAAGTGTTGGAATTGGAAGCTGAAAATAAAGCCATTTTAGAGGAGTCAAGGATTGTAAAAGACAAGTATCTGAACATGTATGAGGCCTGTAAGCGAGATCTTGCAGAAAAAATAGCAGAATGTGAGGAGCTAAAAACAAAGGTAAGTGGAAGTTTGATCTGAGAGTGCTCAGAACTATCTGTGAATCCCAAATTGTATGGCATAGTGAAGTTTATCTTTCCCATATTTTTTGTAAATTTTCTTAATCATTAATGGAGTTCGAGGTCTTGTAAGGTTTAGCCAAGAGTTGACATATTGTGAAATAAGCATATTGAATGGTTATGACCGAATATTTAACATTGTCACTGTGTACTCACACCTGGCGTTAGTAAAAAAAAATGCAGTCAGGAATTTCAAATTCTTTCGGATGGAGCATTGTTTTTGGATTAAGCAATAGTGAAATTTCGAATTCAACCGTGTAAATTTAAAAGAAAAAAATCAGGGAAATGAAATAATTTGTTATTAATGTTAGTTTCAGACTTAGCATTTTTTTATTATCCTTTGTGACGTGCAGCTTTATTTCAATTGGAAGACAAAATACAACTGTAAATATTACGTGCAGATCTTCTTTTTTTTCCTGTCATAAATTGTCTCTAATTTATTACATGACTCATTTACAACTCCTTCATGTTTTTTGTTTTGTTTTTGTGGGGTTTTTTTTTAAAGTAATATTTCAAG
The DNA here is from genome assembly GCA_031471865.1 of Melibe leonina. Taxonomy (NCBI): domain Eukaryota; kingdom Metazoa; phylum Mollusca; class Gastropoda; order Nudibranchia; family Dendronotidae; genus Melibe; species Melibe leonina. Next base: position 2,039 of record JAUEKZ010089579.1, on the reverse strand, counting down.
TATGCTGGATTTTCCACTCTTGGATTGAATTTTCAGGTTATGACGCCTCAACGAATTGATTTGATAAAGACTCAAATATTGGATGAACTGGAGAAAAAGTATAGAGAGAGAACGAATAAACAGGAGTCAGAAGTTGAAGAGTACCGATCAGCTTTAAGCAAAGTGCGCTATGAACTTTCCTTCCTGAAGGCAGAGTATGAGCATGAAAGAGCCGAGTTCCATCAGAGAATGGAAGACGCAGCAAAACAACATGATATTGAGGTTTGGATTGGATTGTTTATCTTTTATCTTTTTTTCCATGTATAGAAAGAGAATTGAAATATTAGATGCTTAGTGATGAATGAAATTTGCTTACTCCAGAATTTGTTTAACAGAGAAGTGTGAAATAGTCTTGTTAAGACAATATATGTTGGAGCAGGTTTTAAGAATATCACTTGAAAAAATAAAAATACTACATATGACATGAGTCTAACTAAGTTATGTACCGATGGACTCAATATATATGGTAAGGCACTTAAATAGACTTTAAGGCATCTTTTGTTGAAGCTATTAGAATAGTAGGATAGACTCAGTTGTTATTAATCATACTACAGCTTTGTCTGGTTACAGAGTGCTGTCTGGTGGACAGTAAATTCTCACCCTAAAGAGCAGTCAAAAATAATTTTTCAGTTTTCCGTAGGTGTTTTTAAAATATTTGCAACAAAAATGCATTACACTTGGTGTCTATTTGTAAAGCTACACCCCTTTGCTCAAACTGACCAGCAATTAGAAGTGAAATTATCTCCTTCATTTGATACTGACCGTTTTATGGTGTGTTTGTTTTTCGTTGACTCAATTTTCAGCTGACAAACTTACGGCAAGACAGAGACACCACAATATCAAAGGTGCAGGCGGAAGCGAGCCAAGACACAGGCAATGTCCGTGTGTTACAGCGTGAAAACGCACAGTTACATCTTCAGGTTTGTTGTGCCTTTAAAACTTAACAGTGATATGATTTAAAATGAAAATGGGAAAGTTTACAAAAATAATGAAATGTATTTTATACAGAAATTACAATTGTTGTCATGAACTTTTTTAAAGTAACTGTTTTTACAAATAATCTTTAATATTTCAAAGGTTAGATCAAATATTTACGTCATGATCTAAGAAGGGAAAATGTTTGGGTCTAAATTTTAAAACCATTTTTTGCTAAGATTTACTTTCTAAATGATGGGTCCCTAGCGAATGGATTTGATAAACACTCACATTTTTTTTGTATTCCTTATTTATATTTAAATTTACAATATCCCTCGTAGTCCATTGTATGTAGGGTGGCTTTAATCGGGCTTGTTTATTTGTCCTTCACCTCTTTGTGGTAGTGAGATATCTTTTTTTTCATGTAAATCACCTCTTTGTGTGACCTTTTTGAGCGATACTTTTTGTATTGTAAATCGTCTCTAAATGAAACATCCCTCGCATTGTTTTAGTCTGGCTGTTCTTTAACCAACCTATCATCTTTCTTACCCCTGAATTTTGACAGTACATATAAGCAATTTAATGCGCCTTAAACTCTCAACAAACAAATCTTTTTCATAACTCAGGTAAAGGAACTTCTTGTAGAGTTGGAGGAAATAAGAGCCCTGCGGGAGAAATCTGGCCTTGATGCGGACAATATCACTCGGATGCAAGCAAAGCAATTATCAGAGCATCAAGGAACTATCAGGTCTTTGGAGGTATGGTGATATTATTTATCATTAAACTTAGGCAGGTGATACTTACTTGGCATTCTAATAATGAACACACTTACAAAAAACTCATGGATAATATTAACACATTTTTTGTGCCTTCAATTCTTTCTCACCTTATTATTTAGATAAAATGTTTTACTGTTATTTAAAAAAAACTGTGATTGATGTCACAAAAATTTTGTCTTGCCTGGTGTACTATTGCATATTTGAAACTCTTGGTCGTATTGCTGGGGGCGCAATAGCTCAGTTGGTAGAGCATCAGACTGTTGTGCTGAAGGTCCCGGGTTCAATCCCTTTCAGAGGCGGAATTTT
>JAUEKZ010089578.1:0-25317 GCA_031471865.1 Melibe leonina | reverse complement strand
CCCCCCCCCCCCCCCCCCCCCCCCCCCCCCCCCCCCCCCCCCCCCCCCCACTCGTAAGGCATCCACCGATCCACCAGCCCTCAGATTTGTGCTCCCGCCATCTACTCGTCACTCGTCATCCCATGCAGTTTCATCCTCGAGCTGCTTGGGGCCCTCTTCCCAGTGCCCCATTATTTTGTCGGGGGATCAAGTGAATACCACTTGTTGCCCTCTGACCCCATCCCCGCGAGTCGAGGCGGCCACGACTACAAAAGCAGTGGCACAGAGTTCTTTCTCACCCTCAGCCCTCCGGCTGGACAACCCCCGCCCGCCTTTACATCAAGAGACGGACAAAAAAAAATCATAAAATAAAATCGAGAGGTCGCTGAGGCTGTGGGAAATAAGATGAAAATAAGAAGGTCGTCTCCCGCCGTGTGTGTATGCGTGTGTTAGCGTACATATGTGTGTGTGTGTGTGTGTGTGTGTGTGTGTGTGTGTGTGTGTGCCTCTGTATTCGTGTGAAAGTGTGTGTGTGTGACCCTGCGGTATGTTTAGGATGAAGAAACACCGAGGGAACAATACGACGTGGCGCGCGTCTGGCGAACCATAAAAAAAAAAGTTCAGTGGCGCTGCGTTGTATGGTGATGATGGGGGCTCAATAAACTTAAGCATCCAAAGTGTCTCGGTGGGGGTAATCCTAGATAAAGCATTCTGGTCTCAGCATTGCGACATGAATTGAAAAAAAAACAACAACAAACAAACAAAAACACATACACCAGCTTCATTGAAAACTTTATTACTCAGCAAGTACATCACAAGCGTCACATTGAACTGATGTTTGACTTTTAGTAATTCATTTGTGTTTGAAAGAATGAACTGAAAAATATAATTTCAGAAGGATGGCTACCCCGAATGTCCCAATTTTTTGTCAGCCGCGCTACGCCACTGTAAGAGAATAATATTCGTAGTGGTATTACAGTAATTATCTCCTACTTGAACCTGCCATCCTCTCACTCGTGGTGGCTTGCTTCTTTTTTTTCAACGCACGCATGGGCGCGCGCGCACACACAAACACAGTCACACACACACACACACACACACACATCCCCACCCCCATTACTGTTCTACAGACTAGAATCTAGATAGACATACAATACACACAGACATGCTCTGTGGTTGATGTACAAGCGGGGTAGAATTTTCCCACGCCCAATCCACCTGTTGCTGGCGGGAGAACGGTGTCATGTATAGAGAGTGGTGTTTGTTCATGGTGTCTCATTATCTTTAAAGAAAAGATGGCAAATGATAACGGATGGTAAAATGTATAGGACGGGTGTTATCAAATCACATACAAAGAATTGTTTGTCCGCTGCGTGTATAAAGTTTAAGGACACAAAGCTTAGGTCATATCATGTCCAGTTGAACTTGTAGCCCATGTTTGGTGGAGTTCACAGTTCAAGTACAGAAAACGACGCTCACTGTCCATACCAACCTCTGCCAGTGAAAATGCATCATTGTTCTCTTCTTGTGTTGTCATTGTCAGTCAGTCACAAAATGTCCAGACAAAATCAAACGTCTCACACTATCGTTCAATTATCTAAAATGGTTTCGTTGTCACTTCTTTGTGAATTTTTACATGTAGGGTCTATCAACGAGGATGCACCGAAATATGTACGGTACCCCAGTAATGGGGTCACAAAGACTGGAATAGATTCGGTGGCCACTCTATACGCGCTATAAGTAGAGGACTACAAAATTAGTTACCAGAGCAACTGTGTAGAGCCCCATGAGTGAAGTTCAGGAATGATTTAACTACATGTATATACAATGAAAATAAAATACGATCTGATTTCTAAAGAAAAAAACAAACACACAAACAGACATATATGCTAAAAATAGGCATACACATAAAAAGATATATCGATAGAAAATGGCTCCTTTCAAATATTGCATCATTGTTTCACAAAAAACCCCACAAAAAAACCAACAGCAAAACACAAACACCCAAATCACGAGAATTATCTACCAGTCTGTGTATAAAAATACATGTTCGTTTCATCTTGATACTCCCTCACTCATTCCCATGACCTGATGGTCGTCGGGAGGAGTCGTGTGAAGCAGGAATCAAGTCTTTCTTCATGCCTGCATGTCATTGGTTTTCTGCAGTAGCTCAGGAAAGCGACATCTCCGTCTATTCCAGCCACATCTTTGTTTGGCGCATCTATAGAGCTAGTGACTAGGTATGCATTTATTTATGTACGCTACCGTATGGATAAAAATTGGGGGATTACCGGACTTCGTAATTGAATGAATTAAAAGAAACATCAGTCTCGTGTATAAAAATAACATCAACAGCAGAGGTAGAGCGGAATGAATCAACTAAACCATATAATGAGATGATGTGATAATGCATGATAAAATACGCTGACTTTTGCACATGAGTAGATCAGTATCAGCCATGCATTACCACCATTTTTTGTAACGCTCAGTCTGCTCAACAAAAGCATGCCCAACATTAGAAATGTAAAATATCTTAAATTCAAATCAATAACACTAACTTATCTTTTATAACACTATGAAAATAACTTATCACAATGTATAAAGATAATTTATGTATTTGTAATTATTGCTTACGTGAAAAGAAATAAAATCTGATAGAGCCTTCTTTTTAGAGAGAGAGAAAGAAAGAAGGAGAGGGACGTTTTTTCAAGAGTAATAATAGGCTGGTAAGATTAAGGTCATGAGGGACAGAAAAAGAAACCGTTTGAAGAGAAAGAGAAATAGCATGGGGCGTGGGAGTGGAAGGGCACAAGACTACCGTGAGAGATGAAAAACAATAAGACAATGGCTACCTAGAGGGTCAAATAAAAACTGCGCCCAAGGCTCAGTGACCCAAACTGACCCGACCCCTGTGACCTGGGCCAAGCTTTGACAACTGGAGAGGGTGGAAACTGACACTGACAGGCCCTGTCTTACCTGTAAAGAATGAGATAGGACGCTGAGATAGGACGCCTTGAGACAACACAAAGCTAGAGTAGATAGCCTCAGTGGCAGTAGGCAAAGCAAGCAAGAGGTGACCAACGGGTACTCGACTCGTCGCTCTCACTCGATTTGGGCGTAACGACCGACCTAAGACGGGGACAGCCTTAATTCATTCTATGTATCTAGATAGCTAGACTAGATAGATAAGAACGCAACACAGGACTACATTTGTATAATTTCATAACCCTTTAAAGCTGTCTGTTCATCTAGATGAAGAAGGCATACCCTTTCTTATCTTATAACATCCTTTAAAATCTTGAGGGTTGGTTGAGTTTGATTTTCATTGAATTTTACGTAGGTCTAGAGGATGTTCCAGCGCGTTCCAAGCGTAGGTAATAATTTCTAAATTATGGAAGATTATCAGCTCAATATGTAGATTGCATATCATATGAAACACATTAGGCGTGTTAAGTTATATCTTTTCTCTCACTCACTCTTGTTTCTTTTTTCTCTTTCTTGAAATCGCACCAATTGAAACACTCAAGACTTTTCCATTCCGTTTTTCTATTCCTAAAACCTACCAGTGGACACACACCTTTAGTTATCTTTATTTCATCTAATAAAAACGGTTCATAAATAATAGGTGGACCTTGTAGAAAGTATTGTTCAAAATCCTAAGACAGTTCCTTTTGGACAGCAAAAAGAAAGTTCATGTTTAGTTTAGGCAGGGAAACACACCTGTATTGAACAAACGTGAACGCCAATATGCCAAGGGCAATAATCCATGCATGAACGAGCGCAAAGAAACTAAAAAAAAAAGAGAAAAAGATCGTATTACCTCCCTCAAATCTAAAATATCTCCCATCCGTCCACTCATCCACGCGCCTCCAGCGTACAGTGATAGTAATAGTATAGAAAGTGGGGGGCAAGGCTGTCAAAAAGGAAGTGAGTGGTTTTGTGCTTGAGGTGCCGGGTCACAGGTCATATGGACTGTCAATGTGTCAACGCCCACGTGTTGACAGACAGTCCGTTCTTTGACAGCAATCCAGCCAGTTTGTTTAAATCAGGTTTTGTTTAGATGAAACGCCCACTTCCGCCAAATTAATAAAAATGATGAGAAAGAGAGTAAAAAAATAATGCTCTAAATGAGAGAGTACGAGTTTCGTATTGATTTCAAAGCGAGGAATGGAATGACGCCAAATAGCAGTATTTCTCACAGCCTTTCCCTGCCTAAACTAAACATGAACATGCACATGTGATTATAATTGTAAGGGCGGGTAGTCCCATTGGGGGGGGGGGGGGGAAGCAATGTCAGCATAACATTGTTGTGCATTAACAAAGCCACGGCATACTCAGCGATCTTATCTATTTGGCAATCCGCTACCCTGGGGTATATTGTGCTGGTGGCCAGGCGATTCTTGCCGTGGCTGGTCTCGAGTTTGAATCCTCCATGGTCACTTTCCACTTCCTTATTTTTCTTTTCTTTTTTTATCAGCACTGCCCATTGTTCCGTTTTCCATGATCGTTGAACACGTCTTTGTTATAAGGGCATAGGTGACGGCAAAATAGAAGAAACAGATAGAGGCCAGCAAAGAGACGTCCGTCTGCCAATAAAACATGTAATTACTCAAAAAAGGACAGAAAGATTATTTATTTTACAGGGGAAAAATTATACCTCTTACAATCCCAAAGTAGAGATGAACAGACAAACAGGTGATGGCGACCACCCACTTAATGCACTATTGCCCAAGGGAACTTTTAAAAAATCAGTTAACACCAAGAATAAATAGGTGGGTATGGGGCTATCCAAAGGGCACAGAACTTGGAGTCACCCAGGAGCATGCCATGTGCAGTGTACGTGGTCATGGCGTGTATTATTTCTCATAACAATGCATGAGATCCCTCCTGATAGCCCTTTATATGTCTTCCAATGTCCAATGATAGGTGAAGCCAAAAGAGAAGAAAAAAAAAAGTAGCGCGTGTGTGTGTGTGTGAAATTAAAGCTAGCTTCTTTTTAGCCCTCCCAGGACCGGGCTCGTGTCAAAAGGGCGGGAGAGGAGCATTTCCTGTCTCGTTTTATTTTCAAGTTAACCACCCCCACCTCCCTCCTTCTTATATACCTTTTTCTGTCACTCCTTTTTAAAAAAAACGTTTTTTGTATGCGAGATGAGTCAAGATGCAGGCTTTAAATGCATTTTACGTGTGAATTGGTACAATTATTCACAACGATCAAAAGAAAGCTTTCTATTATACCTCTTATAAGCTACTTGATTGTGATAAGCTATCAGTTCTCAAGCTTTCACTTCCCCTTCTTGGCGACCGAGGGATTGGTTATTATAGGAAAGAGAGGCAAAGTTATAATAATGAGAGCTTGCATGGTTTACGATCAAATGCCCAACCTCATGTCCGATTATCGCTATGCGAGTTTCCCCTTTCCACTTCATTTCAACAAAAACGATAGCACATGAAAAGTTTGCGAGTGAGAAAAAAAAAAGATTAACTTTATGATTTTCTTTAAAAAGGCAGGAATAATCAGACATAGTTAAGGTAACCTTAATTTACTCTAGTTGGTTATCTCGATCATTCTTTGACACTCAAATTTTAATAGTAATAGACCGTCTAGGCCTAATCTACAAGTACAAGACAACAACTTACCTGGGATAATTTCACATCAAATTGTTCAATCCTTAATTCACAGCATTTGAACCAGAACAAAAAAAGAAACTCATTTCATTATTTTCCATGAAAAAGGTGGTTATTAATTAGCAATAATACAATAAAATATTGACACATCCGAGACGATTGTAACATTGTATTGCTGGTTTCCTCTTTTAACGAAGTGAAATTTGGAAATAAAAACACCAAGAGGGCAAGACACCATACGAGGTTATAATATATTTATATAATACAATAATGTGAATCTTTATTTACATTTCTAACTAGATTAGTAAGGATTAAAAACATTCTTAAGAAGAGAAACTGGTAGATATTCACTGATATCTTAAATCAATCTCTAGCTCAATTATGTATGCCCAAATAAATCTAATAATTTGAAGAAGAAAAAACCGTCTTACAGCTTGCACTCAAGACCAGAAGATATACCATTAATTTCACACTAAAATAGATATTTTTTATGATATATATGAAAGTAGATTTAACAGAATATTCAAAAACATTTTTTTGCCATCTAGAAAACAGTAACAATCATTAATTAAGGCCTTATATCACTCCAAAATTTGTATAAAACAGTGTAAATGACGTATTCTTTATCTTAAACAGTCATACAAACAGACATATAAGTGTGAAGTAACAGTTAAAAACGCAGAAAAGGTAACATTTACATATACATACACTGATTATGAACAAATTTACTATCATGTGAAAAAACATTAAGAACCATGCTGTATTACTCTTAAGACTAAGACTAAAAAAGGGTAATTCATGGCATCATGAAAAAAAAAAGGGAAAAAAGAGGGAAAAAAAGAAGGAAAAAAAAGGGGAAAAAAAGAGAAAAAAAGAGAAAAAAAAGAAAGAAAAGAGATAAACGTTGGTCAGGAGATTTAAACCTCCGATTTCATGTGGGCAAGTCCAAAATTTCTTTTGCTTGTTTGTTCATTGAGAGTTTCAGGGCGCTTTTAGCTGCTACAGTCATTTCACCACCCAGGGGTAAGTAAGCTGACAGTTAAGTTAAAAAAAACAGCCAGACTTTGGACCCTACCAGGGATGTTTTACAGGGAAAGAATTCACAAAGGAAAAAAATATAATTAAAAAAAAAAACTGCCACTCTTACAATCACAAAGAACGCACCAATGATGGCTATCAACCACATCATGCATTATGGTCCAGGGAGACCCAAGACATTCTACCACCCTTTGTGTACAAAAGTGCTCTGTCCTTCAGATATCAAGTGACCATGTAGTTGGGTACCATAATGTAAAACATAGGGGATGTCCATAATTCTGTTTGAAAAACAAACAGGATCAAAATTGAGCTAACGTATACAAAACAGTTGTGTGTGTATGTTTGTTAAGGAAGGAGTGGAGAGTGCTGGAAAAAAAGTAAGATGATAGGTAAAGCCAAAAGAAAAGAACCAGAAGTAGCGTTCATCATGTCAACCACCCGTAAAATTTTTTTCCAACATCCAATCTCTTACACACATACAGCAGTTCTCTGTTTCATTTTTTTTCTTTTCTTTTTGTTTTGCTTTCAAATTTCAGGAAAACAGGTCCTTTTCATGAAACCCAGTCACACTCAAACCTCATCATATTGCCAAGCATTTCAACATTATGTCAGCGGTACAATGCAAAATACCATTTGTTGCACTGTGCAAGTCATGAATGTTACAGACTTTTTTTTAGTGTTATTACATTTTGTTTGTTTATTGAGAGTTTTAGGGCGCTTGCATCTGCTATGGTCATATAAGCGCCAAGAGGTAAGCAAGATGATAGGCTAGTTGAAGAATAGCCACACTTTGACCCTGCCAGGGACATTTCACAGAGAGAAGATTTACAAAGAAAAAAAAATCAATAGCCAATAAGTACCACAGCCAAAAGCTGAAATAGGTATGAATGGCAGAATAACAAGGTTTGAGTGTAATATGACGCCAAAACTAGGCGGTGCAGTATGTGTGTAACAAGCCAAAATACGACAGTAACATGATGAAAGCGAGAATACATCACAGAATTGTATAAAAAAACCAATCAAGCTTAAAAACATGACCACAAAGTTCATAACAAGTAAGTGTGCAACACAACATTTCAGTAAGCACTTCATTTCATTTCACTCCTTTATAATATAAATGTCCAAATAATTACACAAACTCAGTTACACTTTAATGAGCCACTGTGGAACTGGGAAACATATTTGGCATTTACAAAGTTCTTCTGTAGTAAAAATCGACAGCAAAGAGGATTGATAATTTATTTGTATTATCAAACAGTGACAAGTTAAAAAAGAAAGAAAAAAAGCATACATGGGATCAATACTTTCAGAGCATTAGCAAATTTTAAGAAAATGGTTGAGGAGTATATTTTTAAAAAGTGAAGGATTACTCTGCCTTGTTTGTTCATTTGTTGAATGTTTTATAACACTGTTCCAGCTGATTCAGATTTTGCTTATTGAGAGTTTTTGGACGCTTTGAACACCTAAGGTCATATCAGCACCTTGGGATAACCAGGCTTTGACTTTGACCCTGCCAGGGATTTTCACAAATTAAAACGATATAATCTCTAACAACCATAAAGGATAGAAATAGAATGATAAACAAACAGATATTCACCACCAACATTGAGTATTACAGTCCATGGTGACCCAGGATCTTCTACCACCTTTTGCGTATTAAAGTTTCAGTCCTTCTAGATAGCAAGTGACCCTGTAGTTAGGTATCACACTGTAATGCATGTGGGATGACCACAAGTCTTGATCTTGCTCAGGTCCCATAATTCTTATTATGAGACATGTCTTACAATTGAGTGAGAAAAGTGTGTAATCAGGATGGAAAAGTTTGCATGTTTTGTAGATTAAGTAATGAGTGTTATTGAAAGGCAATTATCTGCATGTGACTGAATTCCATTGACTTCATATTTCATATGATTTGTCAAAACTTTTCATTTTTAACATGATTTTAATATTAAAACACCTTTGAGCATTGTAAATGGATACTAGGGCTACACAAGTAATTATGAATAATATTATCATCACCATTATTATCATTAACAAACAAAAGTTAAGCTATGCAATGCATGATACGGAGAATGGCCACTAATATGCAAAATGAGAACAACAAAGTATGACAGCACAGAATAGATGTCTGTATCAGTTGATCAGCAACGAAAAATAATATATTCTATAATGCCTTATAATTGGCAAGCAAAGTTTTACGAAACCCTTAACCACAACTATATAATATTGATGTTATTACAAGATGATCATCAAAATTGAGATGGATAAAAATATCATCATGAAGCTGACAATACACACAAAGATCAGCAAAATCAGCCTCTATTTTCTCCAGACAGTGAGAAGGTGTTTGATTTACTGCTCTCTACAATGGATTCACCAGTTCTGTAGCTTAAAAGAAACCTTTTTTCTGGTCCAAGGGAGTTTACCTTAAACAGACTACACTGTACCTACAATATCTATGCTCTTTGCTGCTTGCTTAGTGTGATCTGAGATAATCAAAACATTGCGATGTAAACATAGATTTTAGGGTATTTTGGCAAAAAAGAATAAATGTTGCTGTTGTGTGGTTTTAACATACCATTTAAGATCAATTATTTTGCTATGAAGATGTAAATTTATATTTTAAAAAACCAACATCTATATTATTAAATTTTATGAAATAAGAAATAAAAAATATTAACATGCCTTTCATATGAAAATCACATTGTCTTTAGTAAACTCATACTCATATTGCAATCTTTTCTTTCTCTTTAAATTACATTCAAACCTCGTTCTACAGCCAAGTCTGATGAAAGCATAAATTGGCAGTACAATGAAAATATCATGTGTAGTGAGGTAAGGCTATACAGTAAGAAAGGTAAAAAAAACTGACTGACTGTTTGTTGAGAGTATTGGGGCGCTTTCAACTGCTATAGTCATATAAGCGCCAAGGGGTAAGTAAGATGATTGGCTAGTTAAAAGAATAGCCAGATTTTGACCCTGCCAGGTATGTTTCACACAGACATGATTTACAGAGAGAAAAAAAACACCACCTCACACAATCAATCACAAAGCAGGACACACAAACAGATGATGGCTACTGCCCATATGTGGGCCAGGGAGACGGAGGCTATTCTACCACCCTTTGTGTACAAAAAAGTATGCAGTCCTTCTAGATAGCCAAGTGACCCTGTAGTTAGGTACCAGAGTGTAAAACATGGGGGATGACAACAAGTCTGTTAGGATGACAGACAGGACCAAGACTGAGCTAACAGATACAAAACAGCTATGTGTGTATTTTTGTAAGAGAGCACTGGAGTGAGTGCTGGAAAAAGTAAGATGATATATAAAGCCAAATAAGAAGAAACAGAAGTAGTGCCCACCAGAGGCCCCCACCAACCGCAGGTCCAAAGAGGGACGGGAATCAACTCCTATTTATAGAGTGACCAGGGGCAAAGGTTGAGACAACAACAAATGGGTAGTTGAGACCCGATCAACGCTACATTATTCATTTGAGGACTGGTTGGTCATCCCCTAAGCTCCAAGGAAGTTTATGAGGGGTTTCTCGCCAAGGAGGATATGATGGTGAGGGAAGGGATGATGCTGCCAGACTGCAGAACAAGCAAAGACAAAGCTGTAAACATTCTTCTGCCCCTGATGATTGCCTTCAGTCACACCTTTTGAAGATTTGGATCAACGCATGGCGAGATATTTACTCGATTGTGCGTGATGAAGAGTGGTGAAGACGCTTGGTTATCCCTGTTTGGGGAGCCTTTGCGAACCAAATTGAACATTAAATTGGTGCGACGATCTGCGGAAATTGACAGCCACCCAATGACAATTGGCGTTCACAACACTATCAACTCCGAGTTTTCAGTTTCCGTGTCCAGCTATGCTTCGCAGCAATTTACGAATGAGGGTTTCTCGCCGAGGAGAACACGATGGCTTGTTGGCCCTAATGAGATGTGAGACATCTTTAAAGCGGGACTTGATACCCAGATTTTAGTCTTTTCATGTGTCTTGTGTACCTCATGCGAGCCAACCAACAACTTGTAAAGTACAAGATTTTTTGTCTATTTCAACCCTCGAGAGGACTATTAGTTTAGACGGTGGGTGATTTATTTTTTTCTCCTTCTTCAAGATATTACCATACCATGTCATCGTCGGGAGTATTTGACTGATTTTTAAAAAAACGTCACTTTAACTAAGAGAACAAAAATTCTCACCCCCAAATCGTATATCAGACACCATAATACTCAAAGGGAGAAAAGTGTATCGTGACTGCTTGAGAGAGGTTTTATCTGGTTAGGTTTGGGAGAAATACTTGCCCTGTGCAAGTCTGGAATTTTCAGATAAGTTGTTGGCAGATGATAGCGGTATAACTAACGAGGTTTGTAGTTTATAGAGTAGCTAATTTCACAACCAAAAGCTGGCGGTAGGTGAAAATGGTCTTTATATCAGGTGGCTGTATAACAAGGCTTGAGTGTATTTAAATATTTTACTCTTTTCTTAATTTTGCATTTATCTAAATCTTGCTTTAAACTACACAAAATATTTTTTAAATTCACTAACATATAAATATTTCAAAATTGAGAAGCAATTAAAAGTTTTTTCAACAATGAAATGAAATCTCCAAGCAGCCCTTATGACAAAACCTAAATTTCTCAATAATGACATCCAATAGAGGGTGGACAGGAAGTTTATGTTGTTACAAAAAATTGCAAGGAGACAGTCAGTTGAATAAAATCAAAAATATGTATCATGGTATTGATAAAAATAGAATTATAAATAAGGAATTGTTTACAACTATATACACAATGTGCATAATATGTAGGGAAAGAAAAAACCAAAAAAAACCAAAAAAAGGGTACAAATTGACCTAATATACAAAAACTTAAAAACTTCAAAAATCTTTGTGCCTTTAAAACCCTTTTAATGATAAGGACACCAAAAGCTTCAAGAATTGCCTGTTCATATACCAGATTTATCAGATTCCAATGAACTGACACTGACATATGCCAAAAACCTGAATTTCAGGCTTTTGGTATATGTCAGTTCACTGAAATCAGATTTATCTGGTATAAGAACATGTATATTTTGAAGATTTTGCATATTTCAGTTTGGTTAGAATCAGACCTCACTGTGAGAGGATTAATACACCGTCACATGAACATTATTCACAAATAGGCAGATAGGATAAAAAGTATTGCCACTACAGGAAATGTTGTATGGAATGAGCATCTTGTTTAAATTCTTCGTCATTACAAATAAATTACTGTTCCAAAATCTAGGAAATCTTAAATTCAAAGGTAGAGATAAATCAAATGTGTTGCTGAATAAAAAAAAGAATAACAACTTGGAATATCATCATAAAATTACCTTTTACCAACAGCTGAAAAAAAAATTATATACACAACCAAGTTACACCCAGCCCAAGCAAGGTAACTGAAGATATAAATGCATGGTGCCCTATAAAAGGTGCAGGATGTCAGAAGAAATAATAATCTATTATCTAATTGTTATTCTAGACTTTTTAAAGAGGGTAATCATTTACCACACCTGCAAAATACATGGTTGAACTGCCACATTCTTTTAATAGTGAAATCTTTTGAGCCTGACCTAATGCTAGTGAGAATTGAGTGGTAAAAAATAATTATATCCAATAACTTTTATTGTTGCATCAAACCGAAAACATGCAAATTAATGATAAAAAAATAATTAATTTAATGTTTACTTATTTGATAAAAAATCATGATACATGAATGTAAATCATAAACAAATTTACTCTGTAATAGAACATGAACACATCAGGGCTAAGTACAATTTTAAAAGAGTAAAATCAGCTAATAAATTATAAATAGAGAAAAGTGACATAACTGGCTTTCAGTATACATTGTGAGTTTCAATAGGTATATATATTATCTTATATCTGTCTATAAAATATTTAAGTTTAATTATCTGTACAAATAACATCATACAAAGAGAGAAAATACATTTCTGGCCCCATCTCTTGTCTTTATATACATCACATGCACTTATGTATGTTCACACTAAGGTTTGAAAAAAAAAATTATTATCAAATCAATTTATCACAATTTCTCTTCAATCAGTATAGCGTTTACATTAAAAAAATTTTTTTTTACGAATATGTGGGCATGTGCAGAGAATCTGTTTCAACTCACAAAGGCAGTGTTTTTATTTTCACTAAGTTCTATACGACACCAAAAAAAAAAGATGAAAAGCAGGAGAACAAAAAGATGAAAAGTAAAAAGAAAGTAAGACAGAGATAAGGAGAGAGAAGTAAGAGAGACAGATGATCAAATTTTTAAAAAAGTTACTCAGGGTAAACTTGTCCTCAACAAAGAAATTTTAATACAGTAATCACTTTTGCCTTAAAACCCATCGCCTTGAAAGCAAAGTCTGTCAAACAGCAAACATGTCTCTGAATTTTTTTTTTCTACATCAAGTTCTAAAGCAGTATATCTTATGGTTGAGATTTCTTGCTAGTTGAGACAAAAATGTTTAACAACACTGGCATATTGACAAATTGATGTGGAGATTTACACAAAAAATCAATAACAGACATGAAGAACAAATATATTAATTGGTCCAACAAAGCTTAATTATGCGGTGATGGGAGTGAATTTTTCAGAACAGTTTTGCTTTTTGGTCTGTTTATTGAGAGTTTTAGGGCGCTTTCAATTGCTAAAAGAGAGATGATTTATAAGGGAAAAAAATGAATCTCTCTAAAAAAAACAAAAAACAAAGACATGATTCCCAGGGGGAAAAAATTATCACCTCTTACAATCACAAAGAGAAGAACACACAAAATAGATGGTGGCTACCACCCACATAATGGTACAGAAGATATTCTACTGCCCTTTGTGTACAAAATAACTAAGTCTTTCTAGATAGCGAGCAACCTTGTAGTTAGATACTACAATGTAAAACATGGGAGATATTCACACACCTCTTAGAAGAACAGACAGGACCAAGACTGAGCTAACAGATAAGATATATCGGTGTGTGTATGCTTGTTTAGAGAGCATTGGAGTGCTGGGAAAAAGTGAGGTGATAAGTGAAGCCGAAATAGAAGAAACAGAAAAAGCACCCACCAGAGACACCTGCCAACCACCCGCAGAATAATTTCAACTGTTCAGAGAAAAACATTATTTACAATTTCCTTCACTGAAACTCAAAGAGAAAAACTTTCCCTTACTGTATAAAATCTGAAAATATAAAAAACTGGCCATTTCCAACCCCTTCTCCTTATCCACATTTTAGATACTCAATCATAATATTTACACGAAAAGACAGCTCAATCCTCCACTTTGAAAAATGCATGAGCAATCACCATTAATATATTGAATACAAAATTCTTATTAAAAAAAACAACAACTTCAAAACAATTCTGCCAAAATTCTTTTTGATGTCTTATAGAGATTGTCGTGTCACAAAATATAATTGTAAACCTTTGGAGTTGGTGGCAACATTGAATAAATGAGTGCTTAATGACTTTGAATTCTATCATATCGACCCTCTGCCCTTTATTCAAAATTTTGGGTTAAGATCCTCATGTGTAAATACATAGATGATGTTAAGTCTTTTTGAAAAAGAAGCACATATCAAGTGCATTTCATTACAAGCATTGCATACTTGTACATGTTTGAAACATCATAAGATACAACATGATAAAAGTTATCCAATTATTTCAAATCTTCAATACTATATTATGTTTCAGAACCAGTATCACTAACAAAAGAAAAAATAACAAATTGTTACACTTTGCTTTAAAAAATCTAATGTGACATGTTCTGTAAATGCAGAGAAGATCATGGGTATTTCTTTCAAAAGTCAAGTCCTTAATCACATGATGTCAAGGAGGAAGCATACCTTCTAGTAGTGTTGATCCATTGTACATCTTTACAAACCCTATCAGGCCGTAAACTCCCATAAACTGAAGTATGAAAAAATGTAGTCTTATATAAAGAAAGCACTCTGTATGACGAAAATAACTCCATTGTTCTCATGTAAGACTTTAAACATGCACAGCATCAAAATGAAAACTCTGCAAGACTTTTAACATGCACAGCATCAAAATGAAAACTCTGCAAATATAAGGTAACAAAATTTTGCATGCTATAAATCTAATTCAACAATCAGGTGTTTTCTTGAAAATCACCAATCTGCAGATTGATATTTAATATATACAAAAAAATTAAAAGATTTAGCCAACACCCTTAACAAATGTCAGTAATAGAATTATGATTAAATTTAGTGCTGTTATTAAGTAACAACTTGCTAGAAGTCAACTTCTCAAGCTGTCCCATTTTTATTGTTTGCGTCATAAAATTGATACATAAACATTAAATCCCAAATCTTACTAAATCCCAAGATTTTTACTTCAACTGAATATTGAAGATTAAGTAAAATTATTCTTTTTAAAAATCTATTAAAAAAATCTTCCTAAACATTTAAGGATTTTATTCAAATCGGAGTAATGTAACAATAAAACATGAAAGGGAAGTAATAATGCAAACTGTCTACCTTTAGTGGAACATGTACAAAATGTTAAGTGGAATAACTTGCAACAATGCGTAGATGTTTTCCATACACAAAGTTTCAGTTAATAATGTGCAACAGTTTTGCAATTCTGTGCATCTAGCACAAATAGACAAGCATGCATTTATTACTATATGGTTAAAATAAAATTCTCATAAGTGGGCCTGAAATCATTTTTTTTTTATTTTTATCCTCTTCACACTCACACATAGAAAAGATGCAAGATGAAGATCTTGGATGATCAAAGGAATAGGAAGAAAAGCTGGGCCGAAAGGCGTAAGAAATCAAGACATGTGTCAAAGCTAAACCTAAAATCTGCCATAGTTGGCCACATCCGTGATGAAAAAAGAAGGAGATAAAGCATACAGACAATTGCTATCTTAAAACATTTCAAAATAGATGCACACACAAAACGCATCTTTCAGCAGCAAAGACCAACCCTCACACTCTTCCCCTCAAAATTTTCAATTCTATAATAAAAGGTGATAACAGAAAAACAATGAAGAATTTTTTCCCCATAATTATTGGCTTATTGTCAAGATTTGCATCTTTATCACTGTTGCTTGCAGCTGCCACTTTTGTCCTTTTTGCCATCTGGGACAGGGCCGCCAGATATTTTCTGTTTTGATGACTTCCTTGCTTTTGTATCACCCCTTCTCTGTCCCTGTACAGGTTGCCACGTTGGGTCAACACTTGATCCACTCATAGGGTTACCAGATCCGGCATCTACAGAACACAGACAATAAATTAATCAGTGTCTTTTTGCCAATAATAGTAACATGTACTTTGCAAGAATGGGTACATCTTTATTTTTTAACAGAAGGTCTTCATGGTGAATACAATTTTCTTTTTAGTTCAATCAAAAAGACAAGATTTGAATGAGTCATGACCTCCTTTCATTAAAATCTGAGGACAGTTGACAACAAAATGTTTTTCAAAAGTGATTTTAATCTCTACAATGTGAAATAATTTCTCATGATTGGGTAGCAAAAATAAAATAAATTTCACGTTTGAACACCAAGAACGAAACAAACAAAAAACACAAAAAAAGCAAAGATTAATAAATTAAATAATTTTAATCATTCATAAAAATTTTTACCCATAAGTCACCCATCTTATTATGTTACAATTTAAGGTATCTTATAACTTATATTCTAAAATACTAAGAAACTGATATAAGAATGAACAGGACAAAAATGAAGTAAGAGAAATACATAAAAAATAGATAAACACATAATAAACATAAATATAAAATGAGACACAAAAGAAAAGTAAGATTTGGTTAAAAAAAAGAAAAAAGTAACAAATACCTTGATAACCGTGGATTGGAGCTTTTGTTTTTCTTAAACTTCCGCGCAGACCAGGGTCCCATTCAACCTCTCCATCTAGATAGACAATAAAAGATCACATTTCACAGAGATTGATACCATATTATATCATATCATGTTTACAGAGAGATAGGCTGGAAGCCTTTAAAAGCCCTTAAAAATTAATTTTTTAGCAAAAAAGTGGAAGGTCAATTGCACATTTAAATTCATCAAAGTTAGCACATCAAATATTGTGAAGTATGCAATTTGTAAATAGGAATAATCATATGATCCATGACTGTGTAAGTCTGGGCTACTAGCAGTCATCAACTTTGTTTCACAAAATTTTTAAGGAGATTGCAAATAAATAAAAAATTAATCTTATCAAAACACTGCATGGTTTTGCCCGAGATTGTTGTAAAACATATGGCTTGATATATAGACTTAGTCCTAAAATAAGAAGTAGGTATATCATACAATCCTTAGTCTAGTTCCTATACACTTGCACTTCTTAATTTCCATTCCATTTCAATACAACAAAAGCCCAAGCTGTAGCACTTCTTTCATTTCTACTTAATATGTTCCCGATTATTTGTTTGCCTGTTGATCTTTCAAAGTCCTGGGCCCCTCTTATCTCTTTTTTCCTGACTATATCAGACTCATGATCTTTCATGAACGCTCATCCCCACCCCATTCCATCCTCTCTCTCTATTACTGAATCCCTCAGACTGTGTTCTGATAACTGAAGCTATACTACATTGTATCAGAAAATACCCTTTATGTTTCTCTCTTTTAGTCGGAATAATTATTACAGTAATAATATCCTTCCATTTTTCAGAAAGGACAGTAGCTTAAAAATGAGGATAAATTGGTTGCACAGCCAAATCACAAACAACATACAAAAATAATCTTGAAGTTTCTTTAGTTATCTCACCCCCTTTTAAAACAACAAGTTATAAACAAATGTTTACCTGCTTGCGGCAATGATCTAGAAAAAGGGATAGAACTTTTAACTTGCGTATCCTCTGGTTGGTACATGGCAGCTTCAGGATGTCTCTTATAATATGTGGGATCAATGGCAGCAGCAATGTTAAACCCTGCAGACCCATTGATATGAGGAGAACCTTGGTGTGGCCTAGAATTTTTTCGATCGAAAGAGTGAGAAAAAGTGAGATTTGTGTAAAATGTAAAATCAATATTTACATACTCAAGTACAATTATTCTTACGCATTTAAATAATATCAGGATCAAACTTAATTTCAATCTTCATGACAGTATGATTTGCAGGGGTTATTGTATCTATGAAGTATTTTTCATTTTAAAGATTTTATAAAGAATGGCAAAAATGGGTATATAAAGGACTACAGAAGGAAGAAATTTAAGGATTTAAGCAGATCTGTTGAACACCATCATCATTGTGAAGGACAAAGTATTACTAAAAATGCTAACCCAAAATCTTCTTCATCACTGTAGCTGGTTGAGTGTTGCCAATGCTGCTGCTGCAAACGAGGGTCACTACCAAAGCGGTCCTGCGTATTCAGCCAACTCCGGACTTCAGGCATTTCTTCCTGGTACCTATCATCTGGATATTGAGCTCCATACCTGTAATCTCTTTCTGACACTTGATGGGCTCTAACATCACCAGCTGATGCCATGCTAAGGCTGTGCGATGAGCTAATTCCTGGATGCTGAACTCGATCCCGACTAGAAGATCGAATGACATCAACATTAGCAAGAGCAATATCTCGACCTGGAACACCTGAGCTTCCCATACGAGGAGATGACAGAGCGCTTTGCTGAGCTGCTAAAATTCCATTGTGATCTCCTGCAGCTATTCTCCTGGCAGATTCCAATGTCGACATTCCTTGTCCTGGACCATGAGAGGGTATAGGCATTAGCGGTCTGTTGGCAAGACGATGATGTGAGGGTGATTGTGGTTGTTGTTGATATTTTCTATTTACAGAGGGAGAGTGAGGAGGAATGGATGAAAGGGAAGCGGGGTTATGTGACGGAACTGATGAGGAGTATGATAACACTTGATGAGCAGCGTGTACAGTTTGTTGCTGTGGGGATTCTTCTCTATTCCTGTTTGGTTGTGGCCGAGGGGGAGGTTGAGATCTCGGAGGAGACGGAGGAGAATCAAAGGCTTGAGTGTAGCTGTTCCGTCGATAACGAGTAGCTCCAGCAATTGGAATTATGGGTGATCCACTGTCAGGTGAATGCTGTGAAGAGACCACTACAGGTTGCATATTCATGGTATTGGCTGAAGCCCCTAAAGGAAGTGCTTCAGAAGCTTTTAATTTCTGCAGATAGATAGGGATGGGGTAAGCCAGTTTATAAAAACATAAAGCAACATTTAAAATTCTAATCTAAGAATAATTGTTACAAATAAAGACATAAAAATATTCACAAGAGTAAGTTTGGATAATGCAAGTTACAGTAATACTGATTATTTTTATAAAAAATGCAAAAAATGATATCTTTTTGAGGATACAAAATTCAAGTAAAGGATAAAAACTTCACAAGAAAACCAATGTTTACAAACCTGTGCCTCCTTCTTTTGCTGATGCTTATGTTTAGCCTTTTTTAAACGAAGCTTCTCTTGTTCTTGCATTACTTTAGCCAACTCTTCATCTTGTTGTTCAATCTTTTTAAGCTTGTGCATATCAACCTCAGCCTTTGAACGCTAATAGAATTAAGAATAAAAAATGCTCAGCAAGAGTATTTAAAAAAATATTTGTAGCAATTGATAACGCAAAAAAAGTATAAATTCTATTTGTAAATATGTTCTTTTTTTACCCAATTATATAAAACCTTGATACAAGTTTAATCAGAATACGATTATGGAGAATCTAACATATTATGATTATCACCCATACTTTCCGGTATTGGATCTATTTTATTACTCAATTAATAAATAGATTTCATTCAGAGCAATTATGAGATTAATAAAATATCAAAACTATATCTTTAAAGACAAAACCAAATCAAACATGAACTTTGCTTTGTTGGTTATTGCTTGTATAACACCCTTTGAGGTCATGCAAGTAAAAATGGATAACCAAGGGTTTATTCAAATATTTCACCCTGTCTACATGTACCGACCCCTGGCAAGGCAGTCTTACTATTGTTCACTTAATGGCTGGTAAAATCGCTGATAAATTGCCTAATTTTTAGTTTCAGGTATGACACAGTATAAACCATCAGTTGCAATAGAATCATTCAATCTATTAGTCTACTACAGCCAACAATTTTTTTTTTAAATGGTAAAATACCTTATGCTCCTGCTCCTGGAGAAGGCGAGCTAACTCCTGAAGAAAAAAAAAATTGAATGAAATTAGTCATTTCCTCAAAATGAAATCAATCTTGTTAAAAGAAAAACTGCTTCAAGATTTACATTCAGGAATTCTTAATATGTCCACTAAAACAAAACTGCTAAATTCCTAAATGATAAATGAAACATCAATATTTAAATGATGGATGAATTAGTTTTCTATTATAAATGTTCGGTTTCATTAAGCGCTGTGTCTGGTTACAAAAATGGAAATGAGGCATGTGATGCATCCTCTCAGCCTAATACAGGGTTGCCACTGTCAGCTGGAGGGGCCAAAAGTGGGCCTCCTCTCCAAAATTATAAAACAAAGTGGTTAAGTATCACAAGAGAAAAAAATCTAAACACACATTCTCATTATTTAGATAAACTCCAAAACTCTCTTTGACATAATAAAATGCTGCAGTTTCTTATGTAAGCTTTCTTCCTTACATCACGCTCCAAACTTTTACATTCTACTTTATGCATTAAGTTGAAATAAAGAAACATCACTTCATTTTATATCCGTTTACTGCTTTCATAGAAAAGAAGTATCTAAATAGGAAGCCTGTCCATGTAACGGCGTGTATTTTTCTTTAGTCTTTAGTCTTAGAGACGATACAATCACTAATCAACTAAGATCTATTGTAGAATACGGGCAGCCAAGTGATTTTTAAAAAAAATGACAATATGGCTCGATAGAATAGATAGCATAATTATATAGATCAAAACAATTTTCTCGGAAAAGTAAATAATCTATCCCCATTGTCAGGATTTACTACACTTCCCAAGCCAACTGTGTTCAACAAACGCTTAATCTTTAGTCTAGCGCTGAAACCGAAACCAAAACATGAAGCTCCCGAAAATTAAAAACAACAAGATCACTGATTCTAAACAAATAAGTACTCAAAACGATGTGGTCAGTACCTGACTCGATTACCAGGACCGAGGTGATATTCATAATATTTGTTAAAGGATAACTACCCGAAATAAGCAAAGTAGTAGTCAACATACACACACATTACAGTCAACTGTGTGTCGTAGAATTAAAAATTCATTAGGATTCACTCATTACGGGAACAATGATTCTAGATTAGAATCTAGAACTTCAGAAAGTTCTAGCAGGCCATTCATTTTGGGATGAAGTTGAGATATGATAGAATATCTGAGAATTCCCGGCAAAATCTTTTATTCTAGTTCCCCTCATCCCTGCTTTGTAGAAATCTGTGGCGTAATAATTCATAGTGCCAACGTTATCAGTGACTGTCAAAGCAGAATTCAACACATGCGCCATGATCGCGCTCCCAGTGTTCATATACTGTGAGGCTTAAGATAATGAAATACGAGCAAATTTATACTAACACTAAATGTGCACAAAACCTATCAATCACTGCCTAGCTAGTACACTCCTACGGCTTATTACTACCGGAAATGCTTTGACATATAATATTTATGCAAATGAGCTATTCCTACTACATACCGCTATAGCTACCTAGATAACTAATGCTAGCATTACTCATTAGGGTCTAGACCCTAGATGACTGTTTCCTCACGTAAAATATGCTTAATGAGACGACTGAAGGCTAGGAGGACACAAGAAAAATGGAAAGGTTGACGAAAGGCAGTGAAAGAAAGTCAAATTGCAAAACTGAGGCATTTACCGGGGCTTTACGTAGATGAGTATCAGACCGTTACAGAAGAATGGGCAACGGATTTGCTAGAGTGAGAATGTGACGCATAAAATGCGGGACGCTCTACAACCCTGCAACACATGTGGCATCTCAGATACGCAATTTTTTCCTATCTTTTTTCATCTCCTGGAGCACTGCCCTCGGGTATGTCAACTCCGGGCTAAACCCCTCAAAACCTAAAACTCCGGGCTAAACCCTCCAAAACCTCCAACTCCGGGCCCCCTGCCGGAGGGTGTGGCAACCCTGCTAATATAACACAAAAATAGATACAAACAGATAAGTCTCTCTTAAGGTGGTGCATGGTGCTGAAAAGGTACAAATTGATGCCCCTCATGAGATTAAATGTTTTTTTCAATGACAGCAGGGTCGCCTGTGTATAATATAGGTAAACCTGAACATGATCACATCTTTTTAAAGCAATAACTAAAATTCTACTGTATATATTTTTGCTAGCTTAACATAAAAACCTAACCCATTACAAAAACAGACAGAGTAACTCCTGTCTCAAATTTTTATATTTTCCTTTGCTATTAACAACTATGTAATTTGAAATTAACAAATTAGTTGAGTAATATCATAAACACAGTATTTCTTTACTTCTATAGAGAACTTAGACATGTAAAGGTTTCAAATTTCAAATAAAAACAGTGTCAGTCACATAGTTGTCTCACAAAAAGAATGCTTACCTCATCTTGACAGGCTTGAATTTCTAATCTTGTAAACTCATCCATTTCATCGGGTAATCTATAAAAATCACTGAAATCTCCATCATCTTCAATTTTACCTGCTGGAGTTACTCTGTATATAGAAATAGGATAATGCAAAGAAAGTTGGTTAACTTTTTAAAGAGAGAATAAGTTGATGAAATACATGACAAACAGCTAGTAGGAAACATTTCTTTTTTAAAAAGGCAGAGAAACATATGAAGAACTCTGTTGAAAAAAGGTTGAATTAAAACTTTGGATGTAAACAGCAAAAAAAAAAAAAATTTACCTTGAAGCAAATGTATACAAAAATAGCATTAAATACATCTAAAAATATTTTTTCCTTAAACTTAAAATAAACAAACAAGGGGGGGGAAAAATAAAACTGTCAGACCTGTAAATGACCCTTCAGAAAATTGCCTGAAAATTTTGTAAGATGACACTCGACTTCCTATGCTAACAATATCAAGGGGTCTAGACATCTAGGTCAAGATAGACGATAATAAGAAAATATCAATCAATTGCTGTTTATATTGCTTTGTCAATAGGTACAAATTGTAATTCATTCTCATTCATAATTTCAAATTGTATTTAAGACCATACTCACAACCCATATCACTGTGTAGGAATCACATAAGAAGATAAAGATAGGGTACCTGAACCTGAACATGATCACATCTTTTTAAAGCAATAACTAAAATTCTACTGTATACATTTTTGCTAGTTTAACATAAAAACCTAACACATTACTAAAACAGACAAGAGTAACTCCTGTCTTAAATTTTTATATTTTCCTTCGCTATTAACAAAGAGTTATGACAGCATAAACAAGCACGGTCTAGAAGCTCATTATCATGTTTTCTTCCCTCTAGATTGATTGACACCTTGTTTCCAGATCAAATTCATGGTTGGCCAGTTTTCGGGAATTAAATCTCGAACAGTCTCATAAATATCTAGACCACATCTATAATAAAAATAATAATGAATCCCCTGAGCTAAAAAGAAACAATGAAAGAAGAAGAATAGCAGAGTACAACACTACAGTACAACGATGATGTACAAGCGTAGCAGACAAGAAAGGTTTACAATGCAATGCCTTTGTTGGTTCAAAATTAAAACATCCGGCACAGTAGCATTGGATGTTCAGTTCACATTTTTGTTTTCGTCAAAAATCTCTTGCATAAGTTAATAATAGCTTTGTGAATCAAAAAGTAGCTGAAAAAATGTCTGTCGACTGAAAACAGCAAAAGGGTTATTATAAGACGGAGATTCAGACTTGACTGAAAAGTGTGTGAGGAATGCCTTGGAGAGGACTGATTGGGTGAGTGTTTGTTCATCCGCCAAGGGGATTGAGCAAGAAAAGCCAGTGTGTGTTTGCTTGCCCGCCTGTTGTCTACGCGCCGGAAGGCGAATGAGTTATGAGAGGCGCGTCACAGCTATACGTCACAGATTAAAAATAGCTTTGTCTGTGGCGAAGTGGGGATTGCCGCAAAACATCACACACAGTGACAGAGAAAATAAGAAAGAGAAAGCGAACGGCTTTTCTCATGACTGGAAAGATTGTGCTTGAGCGTTACATGGAAAGTCAATCGACTTTAGTGGTTGAAAAAATGAACAAACCGGTTGACTTGACAGCTCATTTCTTCTGTCAGTAAATGACGGTTTACCATCTATTGACGGTCTATTTACAGGTCTGAAAACTACAATCATTCACTTTACAAAGGACAGCATTGTAAACAAAGAAAAAACATTCAATTTTTTAGCCCACAAATGCAGTAGCAGGAACTGAAAAAGTCACCAGCATGGCAAAAAAAAGTTCTCACCTTCGAGCATTAACACCTTGTAAATTCAGATTTTCTATGCTGTCTGCAACATGATCACTACCTGTTTCTACAACATGAAGAAAATAGAAACAAATCTGTCACA
Organism: Melibe leonina; assembly: GCA_031471865.1. Lineage (NCBI taxonomy): Eukaryota > Metazoa > Mollusca > Gastropoda > Nudibranchia > Dendronotidae > Melibe > Melibe leonina. The sequence goes on along the minus strand of JAUEKZ010089578.1, from coordinate 1,196 downwards.
TTTCAAGACCAAGAAAGGGAAAAAACCTCACCAAATGTCTTTAGAATGATGATTTCAAGACAAAAGAAGCAGTTCATGCTTGTTATGTTAAGAAAAAAAAATTAGACAGAAATCAAAATCTTAGTTTCAACAAAGAAGAATTCTAGCTTTAAAAGTATGAGGTTCAATAAGACTTTTTTTTCAAATTAAAAAAAAAAGAAAGAATTTTAAAGGAATAGGGGGGAAAAAAATTCAAATAAAAACACAACCATGAAAATTCTTAAAAAATCAACTGAAAATAATAGTAACACTCCACTCATTATGATGCAATAGGAAAAAAATACATATAAAGTTACCTGAGTTCACACGTAATCCAGCATCCTCACTGTCTCTAGCAAGATCTGCCTCTAACCGTTGACGCTCCTGTTTGAGCTTCTTCCTTCTTTTCTTTTCAAGATGCCTCTCATATTTTTTTTTCTCCTTTTCCTGCATTTGGCGGGCTAGTTCCTGTAAATAAGTATATTCTGATAGACTAAGAAGGAAAAATATAATTCAATTTGTCCAGAGAGGTTTGAATAAGGAAAGATATCTATTTTTTGTTTTGTTTTCAAACTGGTTAAAGAAAGTAATTTTTTAAAAAGATTATGAAGAAATCACAAGAGACATAACAGGATTGAAGAGGAAGGGAACAATAAATACACTACAGTCAACACCAAGCATTTTATGGTAAGAGATGTCTGCGGAGCCTCTTCCATTAGTAAATGGGCACAAATAGTTTTTTACTTTGTAATGTAAAGTCGGAATGTTGTTACTTACCATCAGAGTGGTTCATGTCACATAATTTAACTTTGATTTCTCTTATATAAGTAATGTTTATGTCAGGTAATCCACATTTCATAATCGAAGCTATTTTTAAAATCCTAGTTCGGAGCCATGTTTTCTTTCGAACTGTGGCTAAAACATCAACAAGTTGTAAAATCATCAATTTTTTCATTACAAATCACCTTTTATTATGACATCTTACCTCATCATCAACGACATGATGGGATGGTTGAACAACACTTTCATTGGATATTTGTTCACTTATCCGCCTTGCAACCAATTCATCTTTTTCTGCCCTGAGAAGATGGAAATGTAATGAGATAAGATAAGATGAACTTTATTAATCCAGAAGATGGAAATTACATTGTGTTCACAAAAAGATGGCTCTCTCTCTC
>JAUEKZ010089357.1:0-14700 GCA_031471865.1 Melibe leonina | reverse complement strand
CCCATATACACCACCATACGTACCCTGGATAATCTGCTGTCTTATAATAAGAGCAATGTGCACACACTTTTATTACGTGATTCCCATATACACCACCATACGTACCCTGGATAATCTGCTGTCTTATAATAAGAGCAATGTGCACACACTTTTATTACGGGATTCCCATGTACACTACCATACATACCCTGGATAAGCTGCTGTACGGCCCTGAAGGTGCGTGCCAGAGGCATGGGCTGTACGTCGGGCACGCAGTCTCCCAGCTGCTTAAAGCACTGGGCCAGGGCGCTGCCCCCCGTACGGCACAGGCCCCACTCCCCAATGGGCAGGTACAGGAGAGTTCCTGGTGTGCAAGGGAGAGAACCAGGAAAGATCAGACACATTACAACAGACAAATAGTGACAAATTACTCATCATATGGGGCAGATTTCATAACATGGGACTATGATTTAGTACTTGATTGAATGTTTTGGAATTTAATGTAAGTAAGCCTAAATCAGTAAAAAGTGAAAAAGGAGGACATTGTTTCAATAGATATAAATAATTTGATCCCTAATTTAGAAGCATCTACACCTGCACAGCAATTAATCCAGGAACAGAGAAATTCCTCTCCTGACACTGTTATATTGAGCTAAATTTAGAATTAAGACTCAGACCAGTGTCATGAAAATGAGCATTTGACATGTGTTTCATCCACTGAAACAAATCATGCATTATGTGGTCCAGGAAGACCCAGGATTTCAAAGTCCTTGATGATTTGATGCCCTACCTTGGTTGTTGGGGCACTTGAGGTCAGGGGTCACAGTCTGCCGGATGTCAGGACAGCCAGCATAGGCAGAGATCACCAGGGTGCCTGGGGGATAACAAGACAGAGATGAAAGAATGTCAATGATATATATATATATATATGAAAGAATGTCAATAATATATATATATATATATATATATATATATATATATATATATATATCTATACTATCTATATATACACATATAGAGTAGACTTACTTTTCTGTCATGCAGCTACACATGTGTTTCAGCCTTGCGGCTTCCTCGCCTCAGGTAGGGCACTTTATACCATCTACTATGTGAATAGACCCTACTGGTGACCTCACACTAAACACACACATATATATATATATACACACACATTTATTCAACACCAGTATCTATTTTGATAACTCTTGCTGGTGTTTCACAAATAAAACGTGTTGCCAGTACTTCTTTATTATGAAATTTTGAAAGAGTGAAAAAAAATAGCTGGTCCCATTGTAATTAGTATACTACGTGCTATCAGACTTCCTATTCTGTGACTGTGTGCATGTGTGTGTGTATAACTTCCGTTATTGGATGAATCAAAGTATATATTATCGATCTTATGTGCATGTGAGTGAGTGTATGTGCACATGTGTGAGTGTATGTACATGTGTGTATGTGCACATATGTGAGTGTATGTGCACATGTGTGAGTGTATGTGCACGTGTGTGAGTGTATGTGCATGTGTGTGAGTGTATGTACATGTGCATGAGTGTGAGTGTATGTGTGCTCACTCACCAGGTGCCTTGATGACCTGATCCCCCAGCCGAGCAGCCATGCTGAGTGAGTCTTTACCCCCATCCAGGGCCACCCCGACTCCCTTCATCATGTCGCACATGGCACGACACGCCCCCACCAGACACGCCCCCTCCCCCTCCATCTTGGCAGGCCACATCCAGTTGCCACTGCACTTCACATCCTGTCGAGGACATTTTGTTTGATGGTTGAGAGAATTTAGAGAGATTTTAACAGAAAAAGGTCATGCAAAAAAAAAAAAATGGACCTTTCCACAGGTGACACATCTGTTTCGCTATTCTCAGTGATGCCAACGCAAAAATACCAAAAAAGGAGGAAAATAGCCAGATTTATAGAGACGAAAAAGAATAACAAAAGAATCAACTAATAGGTAAAGAGGAGAATATGTCATCAAAGAGGAGGAATTCCTCCTTTTGGAGGAAAACTGTCATCACTGTCTTCTACGCATTCTAATGCTAGACTAGATTATTAATTGGGGCTCAATTTGAAGTCAACAGGAATCATCCATGTTGTTCAAGTAGTGGTCAAATCAGCACTTGAAAAAGCAGGGCCATAGATGTCAAAATAAGACAGATAAAGACTAACCTGGAAGATCTCATAGAGAAGTGATTAACAAGAACAAAAATTGTAGAGGACACAACTCATCATTGCCAAGACATTAACCTATCTGTAACATTTATGACTTGCAGGGTGTAATCAAACTGTAAAAGTAAAATCTCATTGCTACCTAACTAAACTCAATCAGACGCATCTCAAATGCTTACTTAACTGGTTTGTTTATTGAGAGATTTGTGGTGCTTTCTTTCAACTGTTAAAGTCATTCAGCACCAAGGGGTAAGTAAGATGATAGATAAGTGAAAAGAACAGTCTTATGTGGAACCTACCATATTTGTTTTACAGATAGACGATTTAGATGAAAAAAAAAAATCTCTCAAAAAAGTTGACAAAGAGATGATTTACAACAGGAAAAAAACCCCATCGCCTCTCACAATCATAAAGAAGAGAAGAAATGATTGCTACCATTTACATAATTCCTTTTGGTCCAGCGAGCCTCATGATATTCTGCCATCCTTTGTGTACAAAAGTACCCAGTCATATTTAGAAAGTTCTTTTTACCAACCAAACTATGGATCTACCCCATTACACCTGGTATTTTCCTTGTACCGCCAGTCTCGAGGTTTGAGTACCAGAAACACTGCCCACCCCTCATGTCCATTCCTTCACCCACAGCCTGCCCTTACCAATGATGATAACACAAAAAGACCAAAAAGAGAGGAAATTAGCTAGATTTATGGAAACCAAGAAAAAAACCAAAGAGAACCAAATAAAAAATGTCATCAAAAAGGAGAAATTCTTCCTTTTAGAGGAAAATTGTCATCACTGCTTACCTTGAGGTCTGAGATGCGTGCAAACACGAGATTGGTGAGGGCCTCCGCCACCGACAGCCGTGCCCCAGCCGCCGGGTCCAACAGGCCTTTGATTGGCTGCTCACCTACAGCTGTGGCTGACCCCACCTACAGGAACACAGAGTGGACAGCCAATGAAGTACTAGCACACACAACCAAACCTACCAATCACAGCATACCGATATATCACATTCAAAAGTGATAAATACCATCGTCACTCAAATTCTGCTGTTTTGACTTAAATTTAAATATCTGTAAGAAGTATAAGCTATTGTATTTAAACAAATTTCATCATGAAAATGTTTTTTGTTTATCTAAAAGTAAAAAAAGGCCTTTTCCTAATAAATTCTCATTAAAAGTAAATCTTCGAAATAATTATTACCTAAAAATTCATAAAGAACAACCAAAGATACAATCAAGGCTATGGCGGGATTAAAACGGAAACAAAGATTTACAGGTTTTCATTTTTTCTCTTCCACCTTCCACTGTACATGCCGAGTTGAGGACAGCCCCTACTGCAACTTGCAGTGTATAGATTTATCAGTATTAGCTCTGATACTGGAGGCCAATCGCAGCTAAGTCTCTTTTAATTTCTCATTTATCACAATTTTTTTCCTTTACGTCATCCTTATAGAAGGCCTTTAGGCCAAAATGTGTGTTAGACGTTGTCCTGTTTTTCATTCTGGAGACCAATCTCAGCTAAGTCTCTTTTAATTTCTCATTTCAATATCATAAATTTTTTCCCTTTACATCATCCTTAACTCACTGACGATGGATGCGCCACGTTACGGCGCATCGATAGCTTGTCGGACGAGACGGATGCACCACCCCTCGGCGCATTAGCTTTGACCTCGCCTCGCTTCCATAATAATGCGCGGACAGTCGGGCATTCATCTTTTACGCTTCTTCTACACTTTATTTTGTTTCGTGAAGTTTGACGGGAATCGGTCGGTAATTTATTTTGTTATCGTTCTCGGAGCGGAAGCGACTTTCCTCGACTGAAATCGAAAACATGAGTACTGATCGCAGATAGTTAGATCGGAATGTTTTTTCGACGATCGCTGGTTCTGATACTAGACATAGTGATTCAGATTGTTTAGATTATGAGATTAGCGATGATCAGGATCCTCCATTTGTTCTTTTTCATTTTATTACAGTAAATTACAGGTTTTATTGGAACAAATCTAGACTTGAAAATTTTTCGGAAGCACAAAAAAATCACCATTTTAAAAATTTCATTTTTCAAAAATTTTTATTTAAATATCTTAATAACTTTTTTTTTATATGTAGTTCTCATTGTGTTTAATGTGTGAAAAAATTATGTAGATTGAATGAAATTTGAATTTTTGGTGTATTTTTCAATATACCCCAATGCCCAGTCTCAGGTGTATTTAAAAAAATTTCGGGTCCAGTCCTCAGTGAGTTGAAGAAGGTTTTTAGGCCAAAATGTGTGTTAGACATTGTCCTGGTTTTGTCTTTCTACGACTCCTATTTTTTTAACAGATACTAGACTGGTAAAGGGGACAGGTACTCACTGTGTCAAAGAGTGAAAGGGCCACCACAGCCACGTCAGCCAGAGGGGTGTGTAATGGGCCTACACACTGCTGCTGGGCCACAAGGCCCGTCACGGAACGGTCGACCTGCAATACACACCACAGACAACACATCATACACACTGTGGAGTTTGTGTGGAATATTCTGACACACACACAAACACACACTTGTGACCTTTATGTTATGTTTTTGCTCTAGTTGAAATTTATAGAAATTTGTTTGTCAGTGATGATAACACAAAAATACCAAAAAGGAGGAAAATAGCCAGATTTATAGAGACAAAGAAAAAAAACCAAAACAAAAAACCAACCAAATAAGAGGTCAAGAGGAGAAAACTTCATCAAAAAGGAGGATCACTGGTTTGTTTGAGGAAGAAAATTCAGGGTACAATTACATACATTGTTCTTTTTCTGCCATTCTCAATATCATGAAATGCATGCACTGTTTGCATTGAACTGGATCGCCCAAATTCTATTGTGATATTTATATTTCCCTGTCTTAGATCATATACATAATGAAACATCTTAACATTCATCAACTTTTATAACCATTATCATTTACAAGTTACATTAAAGATATAGATACACACAACCATATTTTTAGACAGATGAGAGAGAGAGAGGAGGGAGAGAGGGGGGAGGGAGAGAGAGAAAGGGAGGGAGAGAGAGAGAGAGAGAGACCTACCTTGCTGGTGAGGTAACGTTTGCTGGCCACTGAGGGTAGACGCAGCACCCTGCTCAGGGCCTCAGCAACACTCAGGGGACTCGGCAAATGCAGCGGGAACAGCTCTGGCTTCACACTCGATAAATGGAAATCCTGAAAGGAACGGAGAAATGTTCTTGGTGCTTAAAAATGATTAATTCTAGGCTCGTCTTAACCCTTTCACTGCTAAAGACACCAAAATTTTCAAAATTTGCCTGTTCTTACATTTGTAAAATTTTGCATATTTCAGTTGGGTTAGAATCAGACCACGCTGTGAAAGGGTTAAAAATGATTAATTCTAAGCATCGTCTTGAGAATTTACCATAGGTATAAAATATGAATTGACTAGCTCGTAAGTATAATTGAAAAAGGCATGCCAAGCACCATTGACAGTAAACACAAATACAGATAGATCAAATCCTCGACAGTTGGGTCCAACAGCAACAACCTGATCCTACCACTTGAACTCACTTACACAAACTGAGGCTCTTGGTACAGCATCTGATGCCTGGGATGTTGCAGTCTTCACTTAGGACTGACCCAAAGGTTTGTCTTTTTTTTTTTGTTAAAAATCGGGGAATAACATTTTGAATGGTGCAAATGCCTCACCTTGCGGGGCATCTTGCCCAAGACATACTCTAACTCTATGTCCACTGGGTGGCGCTGCTGAGCCCCGGCCTTCTTGTTACGGCTGAAATCTTCCAGAACAACCTGTCAGAGAGGGGAGGGAACACAGTGTCAAAACCTTGACAACATAGTACAGATCAGACTACAGCGAGAGTGAGAGGACTTCGCTGTACGGTAATTTACTTTTGACTACTTGTTTTAAAGAAACTTAGAAACAACATACACACAAATATTCATAGTAACAACAAAAAATTCACACATTTGTTATGGTAACCCCTGAGGCAAAAGGAGGAGAGGGCAGCCAAAGAGCCCCGGACTAAGGGACCTCCAGGTCGACCTAGAGAAGATGGGCATGGCATGGAAACAGCTGTAAGAGACAACCCAGTAGACGGGGAGATGGAATGTCTTATCAATAGCAAATACTCTGGATGGGGCACAAGACATTAGGTAAGTCCTTTTAAGCCTTCTTGCCCACTGCATTGGAGGTTATCCTGGTTTCTATGGCATGTTAGTAGACAGTAGGCAATAATTGCCACTCTCTGGACAGGACACTGGTCTATTGCATATCACTTTCTCAATCCAACAGGGGGGTTGGTACTACTTTAACACCAGGGTGAAGTAAGTAAGGACATATATCATGCTCAATCTGTACTCCACATCTGTTAAAAATGAATAATCATCCAGAGTGACTTCCCTTACCTTGCCCGTTTCTGTGACTGTCCCCACATTGCAGACAGGACACCTTTCCCGCTGGCCAATGGCCTTGACCCCAGGCAGGTCGTGGGGGTGTACCAGCATGGCACAGTTCTCCTGGTACTCTGCCCCCCACAGCTCCATCACACTGATGGTGGGGTCCCCCAGCTCAAAGGCGTCTGCATGTACCACCGCCCCCACAGGGTCCACCAGCTCCTTCAGGACGTTACCTGAAACACGGCACACACACCACACACCAATGAAGTCAGGGAAATGAAGGGGAATAATTAACAGTGCTATAACAACCAGATTCCAACTAGCGAGAAAAATTAAGAAGTAGAAAATTAACAGGGGGGGGGGGAATAAAACCCTGGGACCCTGCCAACACACCTATCAACAAGCCGAGCATAAAACAATATGCGCATCCTACTAGGCTATCCGCTAGCCAGTTACACATACACAAAGTTATAGACACACACACACACATTTAGTAGAAAAATGTACACATTCTAAAAAGTTAAATTTTTTATCTCCTCTGGTACTGTCAACACACACATTCTTTTATAATATTTTTCAAGGAGGTACAGAAATCAAGTTTAAATTTCTTATCATTTAAACCAAGTACAGCAAGAAAAACAAAAAGGGGGTGAGATCATAGTGATGGCCCTCACCGTTGCCCCCAGCCCCCTGATCGTGGATACTGCGGATAGGGTTGGCGGCTCCCTGCTCAATGCAGGCACGGATGACCCGGTTCATCTTTTGTTCCATCTCTGCGTCCCCTCGCTGCACAGCGCTGAAGATGAGAGGATGAGTGATAACCAAAGAGATTAGAAGAGTTAGACCTTAGTGTTTGGTCACGTGCCAGTCCGACCTAGGAGACACAAAATGGCGTTAATTTATGTCATTGTTTACGAACATTCATATGAATAGCCAAGATGGTGGACACTTGAGGTAATCGTATGATCGTATCTTCCTCGCTCGACTCCCCATATGCGATACGCACCATTAGAAAGTCTAAGGTATATATCGTCTAATGTCTTTGGTGATAATAATAAACTATAAAAGCCATCAGTGGGAATTCATTAAAGGCATATAGTAAGAATACGAAGGTTAAAAAAAAACAACAAACAGAACCCCCAAAAACTCATACATATTCATATAATGCTTGCACTGCCGAACACACACAGCCCTTGTCCTCATTCTCACAGATTCCTCCTCCCAACCTCAATGTCACAACTTGCATTTCTTTTCCTAATTTTCTAGCATTCCTTGTCCAAATTGTGCTGTTCCAGCAAAGATAAGGAACAAAGAAATTGCATTATACAAACTTTATTGATCCCATCAGGAATCTACATTCACATAACAAACAATCAAGACATGCCCAGCTCCTCTTAACCTCTTTTACTGCCAACCATTCCCTAAAAAAAAAACCCAACAACTTTTTCCAGTAAGACATAGTATAGCGTTAAATATTAGAAATACATAAATTTCAATCTATTGATGGTGATGCTAAACGGGCAAATGGATTGTTTGGATACCCATAACATGATAAAGATTGTCACCTGAAGTCGAGCTCCGTCTTGTTGTCCCCCTGCACTTGGACGGAGGAGGCTGCTCCACCACCCAGCCCTATGCGGTAGACTGGCCCTCCAACCTTCACCACCGCCATGGCTGCAGTAGGTGAGATAAGATAAGATAAGATATACTTTATAAATCCTAGGAGAGGAAATTATCTTGTGTTACACGTCTCATCGTCATATATTATTACATATAAAAATTCTCTAAATGTACCCAACCAAAAATTACAATGCAGTGAAATGAAGTAAATGAAAAACATAAAGAAATATACAAGACAGGGAGAAGCAAATATATATATGTGTAAAAAATGTTTTTACTATTATAATAATATTGATAAAGATAGTTGTAGTGTAAAAGAATTGGAATTAGATTACATTGCACAGAACCTGTACAGGGCCATAAAAACCAATGTGGGTGTGTAGATGTAGGTGAGGAGATATGAAGCATGTGGTAGGGGTGGAGGATGAGCAGTGAAGAGGAGAAAGAGTTGATGTAAAGGCAGGTGAGGGAGAGGGGCAGTGGGAGGAAGAGAAGAGGATGATGTTGAGGAAGGGGGGGGAGGAGGAGGAGTTGGGGGGAAGGGAAAGCAGGGAGGGTAAAAAGAGAGAGAGAGAGAGTAGAGAGGTGGTAAAGATACAAAGCAAGGGGGAAGAAAGAGAGGGAGAGAAAAAAAACAAGAGAGAGGGAGAGAAAAAAACAAGAGAGAGGGAGAGAAAAAAACAAGAGAGAGGGAGAGAGATGGGGAGTAGCAGAAAGGGAGGAAGAGGGGGCAGATTCTTCTAGTTGAAGACACTTAACACGAGTATCCTGAGACGGACAGATACACAGACAATGGAGTCCTCTTACAAGATTGCGGTTTGTCCTTGAGTGTGTGCTCCGCCTGCATAGATCCCATGCCTCCGCTAAACATGATAGGCTTGATGTACTCGCGACGGGCTCCGTCGGGTGTGTGCATGCCAAAGGACCTTGCAAAGCCGGTCAGTACGGGCTCCCCAAACTTGTTTCCGTAATCAGAGGCACCGTTGCTAGCCTGCACACACACCTGCAGGGGGAGGGCAAAGCTAGGGGGGTATTCTTCCTCCTCATCCTCCCAGGGAAGGTTGTAGCCTGGGAGAACAGATCCAGAAAGAACACCATGTACATATGTAGGTAGATTTCAAGACAAATAACATTAGACGTATTTTAAAATAATCTTGTAATATTGATCCTTAAGGTAAATTAGAAAGCTTTCTATTTATATTGATCTCTTTGATCATCATCTTAAGAAATCATGTAATACAAATGAACTGATCTCCATAGTTCTGAACTTTAACTTTAATGTGGGAGGATGGGAATGACAAAAGAGGGGACACTTCATCAAAACCTCTGGCAGGTTTCTGTAAACAATGTTGTATAATTAGATTGAGAGCCGATGTCCACACCCACCTGGGATGTTGAGGTTTCCAAAGCTGTAGCCTGCAGTACCTGCCACCACATTAGCCCCTCTGCCCGTGCTCTGGCCATCTCGGATTCGACCCCCAGTCCCAGTGGTGGCCCCAGGGAACGGAGCCACTCCTATAACAACACGACAAAGCAGGGATTCATTAGATCAGATTAAAAATTTAACCCTTTTGCTGCTAACGTTATATCTCAAATTACTAGACACATTTAATTCTTCATGGATTGCATGTTTTTTATACCAAAAAAAATCAGATTTCAGTGAAATGATAGTTCATATGTCAGTTCCCTAAAAATCTGATTTATTTGGTATAAGAACACACTGATTTTTAAAGATTTTTTTCATTTTCTGTTTAGTTAGAATCAGACCTCGCTGTGAAAGGGTTAACAGCATTGTGAACAATCAATAGCTTCAGTTTTTCCTTTGAGACAAGGATATTTACTCCGCTAATCGCTTCATCCCATCCATGATAAGGCTGCAGTTCCGTCAAGACGTCTTACCTGTGGGGAAGTTGTGAGTCTCTGCAGTGAAGGTGATGTTCATGTCGGTGTCAGCCTTTGGGCACAGCCTGGAGGGACCCGCCCCGCCTCCTTCTGCCGTCAGTGACGTCACCTTGTAGCCCCTGATGGCACTGGACAAAGGCGAGAAAGAAGGGAAAGGTACAACAGTCCGTACACGAAAATGGGGAGTGGTGGCCTGACAAACGGTAACAGATGTCAGGAAAATTAAAAGTTTATAAAGCTGTCTATACCACTTCATAACTGCAGACTGTCATACAGTTTAAATTTTCAATTATGAAAAAATTAGGGACCTTAGGTTATCCTGTCATTTATGTGTACCCCATATCCCAGATACAAGAAACGAATCTGCCTGCCTCGTGAATGTTAGGTCAGTGATTCAATCATTCAAACATTGGCAACATCATACCCAAGACGTGAAACTCAGGATTTTAACAGCTGCCACTGCCACATTGTCTGGGAATTTGGGAACAGTGCTAAGACAGATTGGCCTGGTGTCACTACACTGTGACTGGGTGAGATATTTGAGTGAAGTTTCAGTTTAACTCTTGTGTGGCAGCGTGTTGATTTCAGTGATGATAATACAAAAATACCAAAAAAGAAGGAAGAGAAACAGATTCATAGAGGTAAAAAATAAAAAAACCAAAAGAACCAACTAAGAGGTAAAGAGGAGAAAACTTCATCAAAATGGAGGAATTCCTCCGTTAAGATGAAAATTGTGATCACTGTAGAAATCTCTGCCTTTGATATCTCCAATCTCCAAAATGTGTTTATAAGAGCAATGAACAGGCTGCAATAAAAAAGTAAGCACACAGACAACCATGCACAGGCTACACTACCTGCTGTTGTCGTTGAACTTGATGGTGTTGTTGCCGTTGGAGGAGGCCTGGGTATCCATGATCATGGAGAAGAGAGACTGGGGACACTCCTGTCCGTCCACAAACAGCCTGCCCTTGAAGAACCAGTGACGGCTGTGCTCGCTGTACCAGAGAGATGTACAATCATTTTAATAATCATGACAGCAATGATAATAACGTACATAATCTTTAAGAACCATTATTTTATATTACATGTTAGCACCAGCTCATGGTTTAAAAACAATGTAACAATATGTTCAGGTTCATATCGATTAAGATTAAACATAAGGACTGAAATAAATCAATAAAGTTCTAAATTGATTTGTTTTGTTTTCTGCTCTTTAATACTGCATCCTGCAGGGTCAGGGCTCAGCTCTATGTCAAGTTGCAAATGATGTAGGTTAGGTACCAAAATTACACATTGGTGAGGTAAGGCAGTGGAGTAAATTTCCTTGACCAGCACTTCCAACTGGTTGGTGTGGCGTCAGTGTACTTTAACTGGGCCAGATATTGAAGTGAGCCCTCAGTTTATCTCTGTGTGGCACCAAATCAACTTGTCTAGAGAGGTCCGATTTTTAGAGAAGTATAAAGAAGGGTGCTAACAGACAAGAACCCAAAATCAAATCATGGAGAGAAAATAAAATCATACAAACGTTTATATTACACGCCCTTTGTATTGGGATATCAGAGTGAAATGTGACCATCAAAACCCCTATAAAGACTATCACATTATTTACTAACCACTAGTGATAAACAGATCAAAACACTCACCTGTTTGACTGAGCCAGATCAAAGCACTCACCTGTTAGACTGAGCCAGATCAAAGCACTCACCTGTTTGACTGAGCCAGATCAAAGCACTCACCTGTTTGACTGAGCCAGATCAAAGCACTCAACTGTTTGACTGAGCCAGATCAAAGCACTCAACTGTTTGACTGAGCCAGATCAAAGCACTCACCTGTTTGACTGAGCCAGATCGAAGCACTCACCTGTTTGACTGAGCCAGATCGAAGCACTCACCTGTTTGACTGAGCCAGATCAAAGCACTCACCTGTTTGACTGAGCCAGATCAAAGCACTCCACACTGGTCGGGTTCCTTTTAACTCGCTCTGTGAACAGCTTGGTGTAGAACTCGATGTCCCAGTCATCAAAGGCCAGACCTGACAGAGACAAACACACAGACACAGACTACAACTTCAATGACTGACTCTTGGAACAACCACCCCAACCCCTGATGAAATAGCCACAGCACACTTTAAAGTCAAAACTGGACATTTTCTGGATAAGCCTTCCCAGCCATTACCGACCTTCCATCTTCTAACACCCTTGCAGACCCAACAAGGAACAGGCCTTAAACACTTGGCTGTTCCAATAGAATTGCCCTAATCCCCCCCCCCCCCCCTCTCCCTTGCTGGGACAGACAGGGAGAAAGTAAAGTGAGAGATCCTTGAAATGAGGCACACTCAAAACTGACAATTACAGGTGGAGGGAAAGGAATCAATGCCACAGCAACATTGCTTAGCCTCTGGTAAAAACAAACTCACTAGCCGATATTTCCTGCATGGGACATCTAGCCCTCCCCCCTCGTACCCTCTCCGTGCCACTGTCAACCTACACTAGAATACAACCCTGTGCTGTAATCTTGTGATCACCTTTCTTTTGCAGTAGTAGTCGGCAATGTCAATAGATATTTTGCTTTGTGCTGGTGGCAAGGCAATGGGTGCTGTGGCGGGTCCTTGATTTGAATTCTTCTACTGCTACTTTTCAACTCTTATGGCCAGAGGATTGTAAAAGACTTGATATCTCCTTTAATTTGAAATGGTAAAAAAAAATCCCCTAAGCTGATAAAATCAGTAGTAATCCATGATCCATTGCTCTGGACAAATTAAAGAAAACCCACCCCACCGTAGGTACTGTTTACCAGGTTGCTGGTAAGTAATCTCTGATAATGCCGCCTTTAACACCTAGCCTAAAATGATCCTTCATCAAAGAAAAGAACCACTGTACCAAATGCCAACATAAGAGAGTGGGTAGGGTGAGTGGGAGTGAAAGAGAATGGGTGGGTGAATGAGAGAGTGGGTGGGTCATTGTGAAAGGGTAAGTGGGTGAATGAGAGTGGGCGAGTGGGTAACAAAATCAGTGTCCAGGTGAGTGGGTCTTACCTAGCATCTGGTTGGCTTTGAGCAGAGCAGCTTTTCCTTCCTCCAGAACTTTGACCTCAAACACAGGGTCGGGATGAACTTTCATGTCAAAGGTCATCAAAGGTTCACTGTAGCGGCACTGAGTCATTTGGTCGTGAAGGGTATTCACAATCTACACCAAAGATAGACAACGATAAGAGTGAGATACCCATGACTTTCCATGAGGACGGTAAAGACTTGAAAATAAAAACATATTTCCACAATGGCTAGGTTCTGGGCAAGTCAAGTTTGTTAGTTTATTACATTATCATGATACCACCATTCTAACCCCCATCCTACAAACCTTTCAGAAATTGACTTATCACATATACTGCCTGAAAATGAAATAAATAAAATTGTGAGACAAAAGTGGTGGGTAGAAATTTAAAAAAAACAAAAACAAAAAAAACAAGCCAAGCATAATGAATTTAAATGATGTGCAAACTCTGAATGAGACTCTTCAGATTTTAAAGTCTTCCAGTTTCCACAGTCAGTATCACTAACAGACACAAATCAACCCCTGCACCACAAGGGGAAGACAGACCATCAACCCCTGCATCACAAGGGGACAAGCAAAGTCCTAAGCCATCCAAGGGGATGTACTACTTACTTCATCTTCTTCCTCAAGACTCGGCTCAAGTCCAGGTGTGAACAAAATGCGATAACGAGTTGACATCTCTATCCGTTCAATGTCCTTGAACCCAAAAGACTTGCATATTGCAACACAGTTAGTAGAGAATGACGTTGAAAAATTCAACCTGATGACAAAATTATAAAAATACATTTTCAAAAACAAACAAAAACAAAGAAAGAGATAGCAAGCCAGTGCTGGATGTTAACAAAAAAGATATCTGTGGCATGAAACGTTGTTAAACCTTTTCACATTTCCATAGTCCTACATGTTTTAATTGCTACATAGATAAAGTTGTGTGTATATGAAAGATGATTTGGCCTAAATAATTGATTCAGGACAATAGTAAATAAAGTATGCTATGATTATTCAAGCCAATTAGGCTTTCAATGCCTTTGATGACCTTTGGTATCAAGTTTCGGATATATTTTTACTTTTACTTTTTACAGGGCGCTCAAACTAAACATAGTCTGAAAATGGTCTAATGTCAATAACTCTATTACAGATATGTAAATAAATCTATATATGTCAAATGCTGATTCATGTGGACTGGGTAGCAAAAAATCATAAACAGTTCGTCAGATGCCAATTGTTGATAGAAATTTTCTATAATTTGGAGGAAAAAGAAATTTTCACAAGAAAACACAATTACCTTGGTCCAATTTCAATGAGAAGGGAATCAGGGGAGGTCCCAAAAAAGAAAGATGTCTTTGCTAACTTGTCCTCATCAAAAGGAATAGAAAGAACCCATTGGAGAACATCTTCCTCCTCCCTGGTCAAGGCTGGCCCACCATAGTCAGTCATGAAAACAAGTAATGAATTACTTCATTATATATAATATCATACTAAATCAAAGAAAAGAATAGAATAGACCTGCATGTGAGCTCCAACAAAATTGTCTGAACTTTTGGTCCGACCCCTTCCCCTCTCCCCAATGTCACAAAT
>JAUEKZ010089247.1:0-15000 GCA_031471865.1 Melibe leonina | reverse complement strand
TTACCCAAACTACTAACTAACGATCTAGGAATATTATGTGTGTCAAAATATTCAAGATTTAATTAATAGAAGAAAGAAAAAAAACAGGTGTCGGATCGATTCACCAGTAAGGGGAAGGAATGGTTAAACAGGTGAGAGGATTCTAGATTTGTCTGCTTCTGTTTCCAGGTTCTTAACCCTTTCACAGCTAGGTCCGATTTCTGACCGAACAGAAATATAGAAATATATGCGAAATCTTCAAAATGTACAAGTTCGTATACCAGATAAATCAGATTTCAGTGAACTGACATAATATGCCAAAAGCCTGAATGTCAGTTCACTAAAATCTCATTTACCCGGTTTAAGAATACAGTGAGACCCCTGGAAAGTGACACCCCTGGATAATGACAACATCTGGATAAAGACAACATCTGGATAATGACAACATCCGGATAAAGACAACATCGGAGTAACACCTTTTAACCTCCAGTACCCAATTTTGTTTTGTTATTATTATTATTATTGGTAATCATTAAAAGCCCCCCCCCCCCCCCCCCCAAAAAAAAGTGCCTAAATGTACTACCATCGATTTAATTTATTTGCTTCTGATGTCGTATATAAAACCCTCTTTTTTTCTCTTCAATTTTGTATTCCTCATAAGGAGAAAAATTACTTAAGGCAAAAGGTTTAGCTCCCTGACTAGAATGGTAGATGTATACAGTAGTTTATATGTATGATGATAGAAGTCTTTCCATTGCATTTAGCGAGTAGATGACAAACCTGTCATTACTTGAAAGATACGCTCAAGAGGGGCTCGAAACTCTCAACAAATAAAGGACAAATTTTTTGTTGCATTCATTGGAAATTGAAAAGTATCCATCTCATTCTCTGTTGATTAATCTGTTATCTCATCTAACGGTAAACTCAAACATTGATGCATTTACTTACATCTTAAAATTTAAATCTAATTTAAAGTAGGCAAGAAACTGTTTTTTCAGCTAATGGTACTGAATTTTTTAAAGACATTAAATTTACTTAAATGCTTTTTTAGTTGTAATTATTGTGCTTTGCC
This sequence comes from Melibe leonina, assembly GCA_031471865.1. Classification (NCBI taxonomy): domain Eukaryota; kingdom Metazoa; phylum Mollusca; class Gastropoda; order Nudibranchia; family Dendronotidae; genus Melibe; species Melibe leonina. The sequence goes on along the minus strand of JAUEKZ010089247.1, from coordinate 13,949 downwards.
AAAAAAAAAAAAAAGTTTGACAAAGAGATGATCAACATGAAAAAAACCCAAAACATCATATTATCTTACAATCTCAAAAGAGAGGACACACAAACAGATGATGGCCACCACCCACATAATGCATTTTGGACAAGAGAGACAGATTATCCGTCCTTTGAGAGATGACTGAGATTTTTCTTATGTAAATCAACTCTTTGTAAATCATTTCTGTGAGATAGTCATGCATACGTCCTTGGCAGGGTCTCTTTTCTTTTAAATATGTAACCTATGATCTTTCTTAACCCTGTGTGCTGATATGATCTTAACCCTTTCACAGCGGTCCTGCTTGTCGTCCCAACAGACTTATGGTCATCCCCCATGTCTTACACTGTGGTACCTAACTACAGCGTCACTTGCTATCGAGAAGGACTGAGTACTTTTGTACACAAAGGGCAGTAGAATATCCTGGGTCTCCCTGGACCATAATAGTGTGGGATGTGGTGGTGGCCATCATCTGTTTGTGTGTCCTGCTTTGTGATTGTGTTTTTCCTGTAAATCATATCTGTGTGAAACGTCCCTGGCAGGATCAAAGTCTGGCTATTCTTTTAACTAGCCTATCATCTTACTTACCTCTGGGCACGTATATGACCATAGCAGTTGCAAGCGCCATTTTACTCTCAATAAACAAACAAACAACCAAGTAGTAGTTTGAGTTTGAGAAAAAATCCTAGCTGTGAAAGGGTTAGTTGTTGAACTACCTTTGGCTAACTCTGAAATATTTGGTTTGCGTTGTTATGTGGTCCTAAGTTTTTGTTCACTCTTTCAAACAACTTCAGTGCTTCGATAGCAGGTTTTCCCTTATTACAAAGACATCATCTTTTGTTGTTTCTTTGCCTCTGCTCTTTTCTTGCTGTTGTACATTTTACTACTACAAGTACTTTATCTTTTCCTGGACCAAGCAATCTTTTATGTTGTTCCTTCAATAAGATTTACATTTGCAGGTACCAAACTTTTTGGTATCACTGTCACTGTGGCTCTATTTAAAAATAGTCTTCAAATCATCATGAAAATTTAGAACCCAATTTTCAGGCTTTGATTTTGAAAATGAACTTTAATTCTGATTTTCAGATTTTGAATGGCACATTGTTCCATAATGTCCAATCTTGCTTATTTGTGATACATATTTGGCATGTTTTGCTTGGCAATTGTTGTTCTGATAAACTGTTTCACTTTATATGCGTTTCTTTTCATGTTATTGTTTATCTTTTTTGTTTGTTGAACTTTTATATCAGTCTGTCAATTTTGTCATTATTTCCAGCATTGGAAGACATCTTTTGATTTAATAGCTCTCACTAAAGCTACAGCTTTTTATTTTTATAATGTTAAATTAGCACACTTTTTAATTTTTTTATTTCCTCACTTTGAATCCTAAAGACGGTTGGCGGGCTCCTCTGGTGGTCACTACTTTTCTCTTTTGGATTTATCATCTCACATTTTCCAGCACTATCTCTAGTGCTCCCATAACAAGTATGCACACACTGCTGTTTTGTAATATGCAGTCCTGAGATAAGAATCGAGGGTTGAATGAGTCTAACTCTAATACAAAGCTCCTTTAGGAGGTCCCTTTTTTATCTTAGTCTTTGCCTTCCCACTTTTGTTTTTTAGATGGATTCCATTGTAGGCCTGTCGTCATGGTGATGATATTATCTTTAGCTTTTCTTACAGTATCTATGCTATGCCAAATCCCATCTCCTCTTTCTTGTGTATAAATTTGTTTGTCAATGTGTTCTTATCCTTTCATATACATAAAAGTCTTTGTTTCTGATTTTGTCAAACAATTTTTTTTATCTTTAAGATTCTTCAAATACAGATATCTGTGCATCTTACTACTGAGATCATTCATGTTATGTATGCTGTACTTGAAAAACATTCCTATAGATTTGCTGAGAGTCAATTATTGGCTGTAAGGATATTCTTTCATTATTAGTCATAGAGAAAGGAAAGTGTGGAAATGTATTTATCAATATATCTGTGAGTGTGAGTGTATAGCCAATATGGTGTTGGTTTTTTGGCGTTTATTTTGCTTTCATCGCTCCTGCAAACCCATGCTGTCTTTATTGGCAGTCATGTAAGCAATGGGAGCTACATAAGGATTTTATCAAGATCTCAAGCAACTCACACTTACAATGTGTTTGTTGCTGATCTTTTATAAAAGACATTTTTGCGGGCGCCTCTGGTGGTCGCTTTCTCTGTTTCTTCTCTTTTGGCTTCACCTGTCAACTTACTTTTTCCAGCACTCTCTCCAGTGCTCCCTAGCAATGAGTAGCAAACATACACAACTGTTTTGTATCTGTTAGCTCAGTCTTGGTCCTGTCTGTCATCCTAACAGACTTATAGTCATCCCCCATGTTTTTGCACTATGGTACCTAGCTACAGGGTCACTTGTTATCTAGAAGGACTGAGTACTTTTGTACACAAAGGGTGGTAGAATATCATATCCTGGGTCTCCCCGGACCACAGTTGTGCATGATTTAGGCAGTGGCCATTATGTTTGTGTGTCCTGCTTTGTAAATGTAGGAGATGATATTTTTTCCTGTAAATCATCCCTTTGTCACCTTATATGGGAGATGATATTTTTTTCCCCTGGCTATTCTTTTAACTAGCCTATCATCTTACTTACCCCTTGGTGCTTATATGACCATAGCAGTTGCAAGTGCCCTAAAACTCTCAACAAACAAACAAACAGTGGGATATGAATGTTTTATTTAAGTCTAAAGATTGTGTGTAAATTATATGTATGAAAATTGTTTTTTGAAAGACTGTGTGCTGTTAGGTCATTATTGATAAAAATAATAGTGCCATTTATCAACTGAATAGGTAATCTAATTCTCCAGAATAGAGTTTGTTTCGCCGTGTTCATAAAAGTTGTAACTGTTGATCCTAGGTTTTTTAAAATTTTGTTTCAAATTAAGCTTTTTTCCCTTTCACCTTGTTTCAATGGAGCCATTGTACGCTGTATATTTCAACACTCCTTATTCTTACACCAGAATAAAGGAACTAACCATGTGATGTTGATGTAAATATTGCTTGTTGCTTGTGCCTCAGAATTGATGATCATTACGTCTTTTTTAAAGTCAGGATGATGTTTTGTTCATGATTAAGTGGTAACTGAATAAAAGAACTACCCTATTTATTGATACTGTACAATATGTGTATGATTTCCTTTCATTCTTTAAAGCATAAGAAATTGAAAATAAAAATATATCTATTCAACTTTCATCAATTCATTATCATTACATTCCATTTGTGTTGGTTGTCTACTTGTTTGTTTATTGAGAGTTTTAGGGTGCTTGCAACTGCTATGGCCGGCGCCTATGGTGGGCGCTACTTCTGTTTCTTATCTTTTTGATTTATCTATCATCTTACTTTTTCCAGCACTCCCTAACAAGCATACACACACACAGCTGTCTTGTATGTTGATGTTAGCTCAGTCTTGGTCCTGCTTGTCATCCTAACAGACTTATGGCCATCACCCATATTTTTTACACTGAGGTACCTAACTACAACTACAGGGTCACTTGCAATCTTGAAGGATTGAGTACTTTGGTACACAAAGGGCGGTAGAATATCTTGGACCATAAAATAGTGTGTTATGTGGGTGGTGGCTATAATCTGCTTGTGTGTCCTGCTTCGCTATTGTGAGAGGTGATAATTATTTCCTTGTAAATCACCTTTGTCACCTTTTTTGAGAGATGATATTTTCTTTTCATTGCAAAATCATCTCTTTGTGAAACTTCCCTAGCAGAGTCAAAGTCTGGCTGTTCTTTTACTTTTAACTAGCCTATCATCTTACTTACCTCTGGGCGCTTATATGACCCAGGATATTCTACCGCCCTTTGTGTACAAAGCAGCACCAAGACTAAACAAATGAACACAAAACAGCATTGGCTTGTTTAAGAGAGCAAGAGAGAGAGTGTTAGAAAAAAAGTAAGAGGATAGATTGAGACAAATGAGAGGAATCGAATGTAGAGCCTACAGAGACACCTGTCAATCCTTTGTGTGATAAAAAAAATCAACAAATAAAAACATGAACACAAAATTCTTAAACAGAAACGATCAGATTTATTAGGAAGTTAAATGAAACACGGCATTACAGACTGACTAAAAGCGTGCATGTCATTGAATAGTCATTGGCCTAGAGAGAGCATAAGCTTTAACATGTAGTATATCTATATTTATATAGGAAAAATCAATACAAACAATTACAGCATGCATTGATTTTTCTTGACATAAAAAATAAATAAAAATCTGGAATAAAAAGGTTATATCATTTTTTTTTGCTACATTAAAAAAGGCTCCCAGTGCACACAGATCCCATCTTTCTGTCCCAAAAAGTTCCCATGACTAACAGCTTCTCTAAGAAACGAAAAATTGATACTTGTGGCAGTTGAAGCCATCGAAACAGTCGAAAACGTTTTCTAATATGAAGCCAGTCCAAGGAAATTGAGCTAAGGGTGAAACTTTTTTTTTTGTATCAGAAATATTTGTTAAAAAATTTCAAGCAAAAAAAATAAAATAGGAAAAAAAAAATTACAGGGAACTTGCTCAACTCAATAAATACAGTTGACTCAATAATATAACTTAATAAAAATTGCATTAAATCATGCACTGAAATAATCACAACCTCAATATGTCAGCTAGTCACAATGTTTAACCAATAATCTCTTTGACATTAAAAGAAATAATAATAATACAAGTACACAAAGTATACCATCACTCCAGTAAAGTAAAAGGTATGAATATGAATATTTCCCTTTCTACTTGCCCAGACTGCATCAATATTGGTTACAGTATCAAATAAAAAATGAATACAAGTCTGTTCTATGTTACCAACAAGTCAAAGAGATTCTTTCTTTTTCATCAATGTCAAGGTCTTGTACTGGGATAAACTACACATTTTTTCAGTAAGTATCTACAACTGTTAGAAGAACATGGGCAATTTTTTTCCCCCCCCATTCTTGAAGTTTGGTGGAAATTTAGGACTCATCTTTATTATGTTAGCAGTTCGCATTCAACAACAAACTTAGGAATAGAGGGATGGGACCATGCAAATAAAGATTAAATGAAATATTTTGTTTACATCTATGACCATACCAGAGATCAACTGAAATGTAATTATTAAAAAAACCCTGTAACCTTATAACACATGACATCCACTATCTCTCCTTTTCTCTTGCTCAGAGGCACTGGACTATCAAATTAAAGCTGATGATTTAAAAAAACAAAACAAAAACCACCATAAAATCTGCTTTCCACGCACTATGCAGAAGAGGTTGGATAAAAAAACCAGACACTGACGACAAAGGCCAAAGTATAAAAGTACACCAATTTTGTAAACCAAGTATAAAAGAACAGAAAACCAAAATGGAGTAAACTGGAACTTGACCCATTTCAATGAAAACAAAAAGGATTATACAACCAAACAACCATTTCTTCTCCACAGCAGCTGCTTCATTAAACACCAACAACATGAGTGTTTTTGTAACTCCATCAATCAGTGATAGGTGAACTCATTTGTGGCTTCAAGTTCAAGGACAAATGTGGCAGCAATTTGCACTGATTCAAAATCAACTCAAAGCAACAAAAAAAAAAAGAAGAAAAAAAAGGGGGGGGGGGGGGGGTCCAAAACTTAAAAACAAAAAGCACATGGAAACTTCTAAGTGATACACCTTTCGGAAGGGTGCATTAAAGCTCCATCCTGAAGTAATATCCAAAACTGTCCTTCACCTTGCTTTTCTTTTCATGTTTACCGATACAGAAGTTTAAAATTTGAACCACTTTGTCCCCAAATTAATCCAAATTTCATCCCGATTTTAATTATTTACTCCCAAAAACAAAAATGATTGAATATTCAGCTCCTCACAATAACATTTCAAACCACTTGAAGTCAAAGAGAAAGGCGCATACTTCCTTAAAATATTGATACAGATATAAAGACATGATCATCCTCAGTGAAACAAGCACAAACATTTCTACCAATTCCAGAAATATCTACAACCAAGAAGCAAATTGAGTGGTACATACACCTGTTACATACAGGATCAATGGACTCAATGCTACAAAAAAAATTTAAAAAAATAAAAATAGAATACACATTAAATTATGGAATATGTCATAGTGATTATATTTTTTTTTTTCGCATTCTCCCTTCACTTCATATCTCAAACTCTCACTTTCAACATGTAAGGTAAAAAGAAACAGATCATTTATGAAGGTTAGGTGATACAAAATAAGGGATTTGCAAAGAAAACAGGTGATTTAACTACAACCATCTTTCAAAAGTAACTGAAAATGAACACAAATAACTCATTTTAAGTAAAAAAGACATCCATTTGCACAATCCGGGGGAAAAAATCAATACAGAATGCTAGAATCCTTCCTACAAGCCCTTTAATTTTATAAGAAGCTGATCATCTTTCAATTCCTATGGAGACGGGCATTGGTCTATCACAGTTTTCTCTTCGCAGTTAAGGACAAGTCACATTTCTACATAAAATTAAATTCAAAATTTAGAAAGATGAAATTTACTTCACCTTTCAGGCCCCTCCACTTATCAGACAACTAAATCTGACTTCTTTAGTCTAAACCATCAATTTGTGAACAGCGTTTTTAAAAAAAAACCCAACACAATTACACTTTTATAGAAATAAAAAGCACTTTTGTGCCTTATTGATTAGTATTCTGCATACATTAAATGATGGAGTAAATGACATGGAAAACTTTTATAAAAGACATGATAAACGCCTAAAAGAAAATCACAATCAACGTCTCATCATTACACTGACCATAACCGTCAACTTTCATCAACACACTGCACTGATCATAATGTAGGGGTGGCCCAGATGGAATATTGGAACTTTATGGTTGTAATAAACCGATGTGGGGGCTTGATTAGAAACAGTGGTGAGTGGTGTATAAAGTGCCTACTGTTAATGACACATTATGCTGCCATTTGACGATTCCGACAATAACACTAACACCAATTTATAAAATATGATACTCCCTCTTAAAAAACTATAATTGCTATCAATTTAGTCTTAAATACACATGAAAAAAAAAAAAACCCCCATAAAAAACAGCAAAGCATAATGCTTCAAAATAAGCTCTTATTATAGTTGATTGCTTTCGCCTCAAGACCCTAAGTAGTCTTTTGAAATCGTACTCATTCAATAAAACGCTTTACAAACTTACTTCCAAAGAGGAGTTAAAAAAGGAAAAAAAGATATACTCCCCCACCACAAGATTTAATCAAAACTGTTTACTGTGAATACATCAAAATGACATACACAATCCAATAACATTATATCCAAGGTTTAAGGTTTTCTTAAGCGTAGAGATAAAATAGGTACGTCAATATTATTCTTTAAAGAATTTTTAAAATCACACACGAACATTGTAAAATCCACATTTTTATGTAAGAGGAGGCAGCACCGGAGGGAAATAAAAAAACAGAACAAAAACAAATACAAAAACCTCCTGAACCAAGAAAACCAAGAGGCTGGAGGCAGAATTAACAAGGGAGTATTTTAACGCTTCTGCAGGACAGAGAGAGAGGATCAAAGGTAGAAGAAGAGAGAGCAAAGAAAAGACAGGCAAGTGATTGTGACTTTAGAAAAATTGAGAAAAAGAATCATTTGTTGATGAAGGTTAGAGAAGAAAGATTCCATAAAGGAACCACTGCAAGCAAATAGTCAAAATATTTACAATAACATTAATTGCTGTAAGAGTGACAGTGGTTAGAATAAAATGGATAATGGTCTTGAATAGATTTTTTATAAAGATACGTCCTGGAGGAAGAAATAAAAACATTATTTTTTTTTACACAGAATCACTATAAAGTCACAGCATGTGGACAATATACGAGGATGTACAGAGAAGAGTCTAATGGGACTGGATAAAAGACATAGAAACATTGATCATTTCCACATATTGTACAAGCTGAGAAGAGACAAAAGACAACAATTTATCATGTATTGAGTGAAAAGAGAAATTTTTCATATTCATATATAGATTAATATTAAAAAATCATAATAATAAAAAAAACACAACTTGGTTGATAATATTTTATCCTAATTACATTCATTGGCCTGCCAGTCTTCTCCCTAAACTTTCTATCACACAAACCAGTCCATCCACACAGATGATTCACAAATCATGCATACATAACCCTAACAACACAAACATACTAAAAAAATCCACACATATACTGACAAATGCATCCAAATTTCTAAACACTCCAACACCTCTTTATAATTTCATCATATTTAACTTGACCAATCAAATTGCAGACATTGACAACAAACTCTACACAATACAACACCATGAATGCTTTAGTATAATAATATGCTACATCGTTCTACACCCACCAAATATAAAAAGCTGCTCCAGTCACAAAATGTATTCTAAGCTTTCATGAAAACAATTGAGAATTTAATGAATGAATGATCCAATGAATATATCAAATAACAGAGGTTCAAAGCTGGACAAGATGTGACTTGTACTTTTAAAAACATCAGACACCTAAAAGTTTAACACTTTTTATCTTATTATACCATACCATTTTTACCGTGAAATAAAAAATAATAATAATATAGACGTTAAAGCATGGCCATTTCATTTGCAATGTTATGATCCTCTAAAAAAAATTAAAAAATGGGGGGGGGGGAGTGAAGTGAAGGTTACAAAAGACCATCTGTATCGCTGACGCATTGCATGCATTCAGGATAAGCTTGAACACACATGTTGGGTTTTCATAACACGATGTAAGTCGTGTCATGACTGAGGAAAGTAAAACGTAATGACAGCCTATATAAAGAGAAATGGGGATGGAGGGGAAAGGGGCAAGAGTAAAAGCATCTCATCTTTCTCTCTCTCTCTCGTTCTCTCACCCCTTTAAAGTTTGGTCAAGTTCTTATGCTTTTATTATTATTATTTTCTAACACTCTCTTTCTCCTTAGATGGCACTTTCCTTGGCCTCCTTGTTCTTCTTCTTAGAAAAGGATGGAATACGGAACTTCTTCTTCTTCCCCTTCTTGTCCTTGGAGGATGGATGCTCTTTAGTCGGAGAACCCTGTGTACAGAGACAAGATATAAAAAAACAATCAACTATTGTTCCATCTAATACAACTGATAAAAATAAAAACAATAATCTACAGTACAAGGGCAGTCATATTTCATCAATGCCTGATTAATGATAAATTATAGTTAGAAAATAAAGATCACAAACAAAGGTCTCTTCTCAATACCCTAAAAGACTTTATGTGGTCTCAAAGCTTACGAAAAACAGACACGTTTGTATGGTTTTTTATAAATTGTCAACAGATCTGTCACCTCATATCACAAGATATCAATTATGAAAAAAAAAAATTATAAAAAAAAGACTTTTCTTAAAACACTAAATAGCCTAAAAGCTAAACTCTACTTGTTGAAAAGAAAGAGTCTTTCGGCCTATTCCTCCCGCCGTTGTAAATACCTCTTTGCTGCTCCTCTCCTCCAGAGTTTCCCCGCCACTGGCGCTGTCCGTAGACTTCATAGTGTCAGATTTGGAAGGGGAGACTGGCTTGTCCTCACCCAACTCTTCCTCTGCAAGGTCAAACAAAGGACATTTTAAACAGTTCGGTTTGTACCGTCATTACCATGTCTATCTATCTGATAATGAAAGGACAGCTGACATACCCTACCAATATTTTTTAATTCATTGAGAGCTTAAAATATCATGAAATCTTATCTACTGGTATTAACCTTTACCGCCACTCAGGGGTCCAATGGACCCATCCTTGAATCACTGTGTATTTTAATGAAAGAGTAGACTCTTCAAACTATATGTCTCCTTCAACACCTTTTTTTCTTTTATTTGTGTGTTCAGTTATTATTTAATTTTTATCAATATCCTGCCAATTTCATATGATTTTAGGGGAGGGGTAAGAGGAGAGAGAGGTAAGGACATAAGGAAAGAGAGAAAGAAGGCATGAAAAGGGGCATGGGTGTGGTATTCAGAATACAGATTTGTAATTCATAGTTTTTAAACAATTTTCACAGCTTCTTTTTCTGTTGCTTTCTTAACACAAAAGCATAGCAAATAGTGAAGAATTTCTTCTTATCCTAAAGTGAACAAAATAATATCAATAATAATAGCAACCTAAAATTCAACCAAAAAATAGCTTACAGCGCTTTGCTGGCACAGTGAAAGCAAACTGAAAGCGAATTCTTATTAATTCATTCAAATTTTTCTGGAATTAAGACCCACTAAAACTTAACATAAAATGACCTTTGGTGACAGGAGGTAAAAGAGTAGACCAAAGAATCCTTTATGAAGCAGAAACTTATCACACTTGAAACTTATGAAAAGAATATAAAAATCTTCAAGGTAAATTAGAGACCTGCCTACATCCAAGGTAAAATTATCTTAAAACATCTGTATAATCAATCAACAGCTAAATATTATCATTTCAATAATAAAGGTTTTGGTTTCCTCTTTGGTTTAGTCGAAAACAAAACTACAAATACTGAAGAGAATGTATTGAAACAAACTGGTTGACAGTCAAAAGTGGGACCAAACCACTGCCTCAGTGGGCATTAAAAGCCTGAATATGACGGCAATGCAGAATACAGTACCTGGTACAACAGTATATTTACATCATGATAAGTTTTAAGAGCAATGGAGGCTGTTAGCAATGAATGTGTGGAAGGAAAACATTGAAAGGAAAAAGGAAAACTCACTTAGCTGTGGCTGATGTTCAGATTTTGTCCTTTCCATATTTTTGCGACCCAATTCTTCAATCACTTTATCAATAGAGGAAGAAGGGGGGAGGGGAAAAAACGGCAAAGGATGTAAAACAGGCAAAAAGGGCAAACCGAAATAAAAGGGAGTTGGGGAAAATCATGAGGATAAATCAATCCGAGTGAGCCCAGGGGTAGAGTAATTTAAAAAAATGATAAGTGGATTTGAGAATAGATACATTTTTTCTTTTCTTTTTTTTTTAATTTATAGATAAATGATATATATACTTTTGCATAACACCCAATAGTGATGATTAGGACAACAAAAAATAAAATAAAATTGAACAAATCTTTAAAAAGATATTGAATAAAAAAGCATACAAATGGATTGCTCTCTGACCAGATTTCAATGTAAAGAGATATATTAGTGATAATCTACCAATGTGAACCATGATCAGTTGTCAACAACAAATATCTAAGTAAAACTATTCGTAATGCTTATTGAACATAGGCAGAAAAACAAACCAAACCTAGTTTACCAAGTAATATAATATTATAGCCAGAAAGATTCTCAAGTATCTTATTAAGGTTAGAAGATGAACTATCTCAGCCTTTGTACAAAAGGGAAGGGAGAGAGGATGCAGATAATGGGGAAAGGGACATTTTGGTACAAATACAAAATGATCAACCTTGCAACATCATCTAATAGAGTTTTTCACCGTGAAAGAGTTGAAAATTCTTTTACATTACATAGACAATGCAGTTTTATCATATTTCACATAGGTGGAACAGGGATGCTTAGAATAAGGGAAATAGGACAGCAGTTAAATAAAACCCTCAACAATCTAAAATACGCAAATACCCTGGGATATTGCTAAAGTGACTATTCATATGGAATTAATCGTTAGTTATGCTATGATCAATTTATCTTTTTTTCCCTGTTAACTGTTAATATTGCCCATGATTTGGTTGAATTGTTATTCATTAATTCATTTCAATATTACTCCCAAGACGATTGGGTCTATTCATACGAAGAAATAAATTTTGTCATTCCAACCTAATGTTTCTTTTCAATCTATCTTCCTGATAGCTTTTTAACAACAAACTGAAAAGGTTCCATGCCAGTGGTGCCATACTGCACGACCTGCCCATGACCATTGCAGGGCTCCCCTCATGAGGAGAGGCAGGGCCACAAGACTTACTCTGTGAATTCTTACTGGGTTCATAGGCAGACGCGGAGCGTCGGGCAGGGACAGGGGCTGGGGCAACAACATCAAGTTCTGCAAACACATGCAAATACAAACAAAATGCAACAAGAAGGCAAACCAAAAATTACAGTTACAAAAAAGAAAAAAGACAGAAGAATATTTAAAAAATACAAAAACCATATTGATAATAAAAAAAGGTAAACAGAAAAAACAACAAAAAAACAAATTGCTCAAACAGAAATCAACACAATAAAATATAAAAAGAATACAAGTCGTCCAATGGATTACAATACATTCTCAAGGTCAAATGTATCATGATGTCAATATGCACCAGAGCAATGAATGGTCCAGATACAATAGAGGTTATTGACATGATGCAAACTCGACATATTTAGACTGTGGTAGCACCAGGCTTTAATTTAACGAAATAGCTTGTTAATTGCACACACAACTAAGCAACACAACAAATATTCTTATATTTGGATATCATTGAGTTGCTTTGACAGCTATTTTCAAAACCATTAACATTATAAATAAGCATAAAACCCATTTGTCTTTTATAATTTCAATCAAGTCTCACTTCATTTTTCATTAGCATGTCATTGAACATAAAAACTCCAACCATAACAAAATCAAGCAACAACAGCACAAATAAACAAATTGAAAACTAAAAGAATATGCTGATTCAAGGGAACATTAATATTATCCACCCACACCTTTGACCAAATGTGATAAGAAGTTATGTTCTATACACTACAATGCCCTATTCGAAGGATCTTCAGTAAAGTAATTGTCTACAAAAAATGTTTCTTTCTTTTATTCTTGTCTACATATGTTGTTATCTGTTTGGTGAATTTATTGACAGCCTAAATTCATTACAGAGAAATGAAATTTTGCAGAAATATTTTATAAACAAAAATCTTATAACTCAAAAGAGAAAAAAGAAAAAAGAAACCAAAGAAAAACCATGCCGACATAAGGAAATGACCCCAAAAAAGGGAAAGAGTTTGCATGAATAATTAACGCCTCCGTGTAAAAGAGGAATGACAAAGAAATCTGTGATCCCTGCATGAGGTACCCTAATTGTAAGTTGAATCCGACATGCACACTGAAAATAAAATGGATGAAAACAAACTAAAATTCAAGTGATAAGATAAGGGAGAGGGTAGTGTAAATAAAGATTCCTTCATATTAGAAATGTTAGCAGGTCACTGTAAAACCAATCCTCCAATTGGGAAATAAGTCTTGAGTCAAAGACGGGACAGACGTTGCTCAAAACAAGGCAGGTTGTTATAGCTAATCAGTTAATAAATTGATTTCCAGAAAACAAAGTGAGTCATATGACACCAAACAGATACCTTCATGCCTTCATATCATATATTAAGAGAGGATTATAAATGGTGTGCTATGTCACAATACAGATTCTATGAGGGGAGAACAGGAAAAAGGTATGGGAGCCACTCCTGACACAATCACATCATTAAACCAATAAGGGCTGAGGAGGATTAAATTGTCACCAGTCACCACAATAACAACTTGGTCTGATTAACACATTGCCTATATCTTCTCTTCAGTTCAGTTGCTTTGTAAGTATTTGTATTTTCACAAGGCTTTTGTCTGACCTTTTACGGATGAAAGGTTAAATACAAGACAAAACTAAGACATACATCTTTATTAATTAGGAAGGCTGCAAAATGTCACAATGACTTAATAGCAATGAACTGTGCATATTGAAAATACTGCTTTGATTTCAGGTCCCTTTTCAGTCTTGATTCCCCAGGTTTAAGCAGTGGCCTATTTAGGTTTTGCCAATTTTATTTCAACAAATTAGAAGCGCTAAGTCAGAAAGCATGTATGGTTGTGTTTCAGATTGAGAAAAAAAGTGTGTGTGAAAGAGAGAGAGAGAGGAGAGAGAGAGAGAGAGAGAGAGAGCGAGAGAGAGAGAGAGAGAGAGAGAGAGAGAGAGAGAGAGAGAGAGAGAGA
>JAUEKZ010089027.1:0-10291 GCA_031471865.1 Melibe leonina | reverse complement strand
TTTCATAGAATTGAATTAAAAGGTAACATCACAACAATCAACAGACAATATTTTGTCGCTGATTCATAAGACGCTACTTCAAAAATGTCTAGTCCTTGACAGAAAGTCATCAAAGACTTAGTACAGTAGGCTGATCCCCAGTTTGTTTAAACCCTTTCACTTCTAATGACACCAAAATCTTCAAGGTTTGCCTGTTCTTTTACTCAGTCCACTGAAATCTTATTTATCTGGTATAAGAGCATAGTGCATTTTCAAGATTTTGCATATTTTAGTTGGGTTAGAATAAAACTTCGCTGTGAAAGAGTCATTTTGATTCCGAGATTACTCTTGGTTGGCTGTAGGATATATACCATGCCTCATTTTACAGTTTTGTAATGACACATTGGTCCAGACTAGACATTGTATGTCACAGTATTCATGGTTGAAAAACAAAACAAAATTTAAAAAATGGTTGAACATTGGGACCATAATGGCCGTGCACAAGTAGTCTGTTTTACCATGAGTGATGATACATCTCAGGTTTGTATGTGGCGGCATTTAAGTATCTGATATGAAGAGTGCTGTTAAAAAAAAGTCTTCTAAGGTCTAAAATTATTTTTATTGTAAATGTTTTCAATTTGTTCAGGAATATTGATTTTGCAAGCTTAAAACTTTTATCCAACTAAGAATTCTTATGGATAAATGTTTGTACACCCACACATTTTATGTCAGGATTGAGAATTAATATATCTAAAAGTATTCCCTCCATCTCTCAAAGTATTTTGTTGTTTTAAAAGAAGTCAATTGAGACTTTCAGATTTGATTTTTTCCCATGGGGGGGCGTCCATTGTTAACAGGTGACTCGCACCTTTTGATGTTTACTTCCTGTTCTTCTGTACACGTACAGGTATCAGAGGAACAAGTGGTGATGTCCCACAGCCCATTGAAAATGTTCCGACAGTTTCATGAGAAACATGTCCTAGTGAATGGCCAAGGTCCAGTGAAAGAGATTGCTGCAAACATCGGCTTCCAGCGAGTCACTTCCATACAGGAGCTCAATGCTTTGTTTCCAAACTTAGACAAAATGGATCATACTCGACGGAAACCTGCTGTAAGTCGAATTTATATATTGATCAATTCAAATGATAAAACCTCATTGGTGCTCTTTAGTTTTTTTTTCATTCAGTAGAAACCACATAAGTTGAGGACTGATTGATACCAGGGCTTTTTTTTTTTTCAATCCTTATTTTTCTTCCCACTTGTCTCAACTAAAATTTATGGAAACGTAGAGTTAAAAGGGTGCAGTTGGCTATAGCAGAGATTTAGAGATATGCTCTGGCACATGAGAGACGATCGGTAGACATCCCTGCTCAGGGAGAAAGTGGGGGGTTGATTGTGAAACAGCGCTTGTATCCTCGGCATCCATTCTTGAGGCATTTGGTGACAACATGTTCACAGTACAAACACCTCCCCTCATTTCTTCTCTTTCTCCCACTACAGTGCACTCAGCGCATACTGTGACATAAAGTTGAATCACCTCTCTCTCTCTCTCTCTATCACAGTACGGGTACAATACTGCTTGATGCGTGGCATAGCGAAGCAGATTTATTTTTGACCGCCTAGATTTGTTTGTTACAAAATGCATAAAATTTTCTCAGCTTTTCTGCTTATTTTGATTGCTTCTGATCTTATTGTTTCTGTTTTAAACTAATCATATTTTCAGATAATTTTTTTATTTGCTTCAACAAAATTGCTCAAATTGGATTTGCTGTTAGCCACTTTTTTGTTTTGTTTTACAAGATATGATAATATTATATACTCTGAAAAGAAGAAAAACCAAAAATCACCCCTCCCTATCCCTTTTTTCTCCTGTTTTGTCTGTCACAGCCTTGTGCATTTGAGGAATTTTTCCCAAGAATTGATGGTATGTGATTATTATGATAATGATGAACTTTTCTCCACTACATGTGAATCTATTGATTCTTCTCACAAAAGTATAGAGTTGCTCCTTTTCTTTTAACTATTATTATATAAGAATAAAACATGTGTCCTGTAGTAAATGTTGCAACCTGCTGCCTCTATTTGCACATATTGTATTCCTCATTTTATGGATCTGTTATACTATACCAGTCTCCTATGCAAGACTGTAGGGTTTCATTTGTTGTTGACATAATGCGTTTAATTTTTTTCCCCGCTGTTATGTAGTCATTTCCCTTGAGGTAGTATGTATGTATGTGAAGTAATTGTCTGTGTTTTTTAGTTGGTATTATGTTTGCATTTATGTTATCTGAATAGATTAATAGGGAATGTTTTTGATATCCTTTTCATTACAGTCGTATTAATCTAACAATTGAATTGATACTTTTAAAAATCTTGCATTAATACAAGTTGATAAAAACTTGTGAATCGAAATAAAAATGATATCAATAGATGCAATAAATTTCATGTACAGTGAAAGTGTCCATAAGATCAAAGTGCTTTGTCTCTGCAACCAGCCAAACACTGTCGCTTCTTTACTTCACAGTTCTTGTGTGGAGGCAAGGCGGGCTGAAAATTTGCGTTTTTGAATAATTTATTTAATTGCTTTTACTCGTTCCCACTACCATGCATGACATTGTCTCTGTTTTCTTCTTCCTCTTCTAATTAACTGACTGTGGCCACTTATTTCCTTCAATGTCTCTGCCTCGTCTTGCCAGCTGTGATCCTGTTTGGAGAGCCGGTGCGGTGGGAGACGCCCCTGCAGCTGATCATTGACGTGCTGCTGACCAATGGGAAGCCTTCCAGTGAGTTGGTGGAGGTGCCCTACCCTCACTTGCCTGTCCTGGCCTGCAACATGGACCTGCTCTGGATGTCTGAAGCCAGCATGCCACGGTATATATATACAAGTATATCAACCCTATGTGGGAACACATTGCAGACACTGTAGCCGCCACAAGGCGACTGTCGAGCAACTCTTATTTACTCTACTGTCCTTCTCAAGCAGCCTTGCGTCTCTGGCTGCTACCCACAACAACAGACATTCCGACATTGCTTTATACAGACCACAGATAGATGATGAGAACCTGTAACTTCTTGAGGGAGGCATTCCGCTGCCAAGAGCAAAATGTTCGCAGACAAAGGGATTAGTCAACAAACAAACATATACAAGTATAAGGATAATGATAATGATGACAATGAAAACCATTAACATAATAATCATCACTATCAGTTTTGTCATTTTATGCTTGATTTAAGATTGTTTTGTTTTATGTAAACTATTATGATATGACATTCACGAAAAGAATATTTGAAATGATCAAATCTCTCTTGTAGAGGGAGCCTACTGTTATATTGAGGATTGAATGTGTCACTTTACTATTGTAGCGTTGCCATCAGTTAAATGATACCGTACATATGGTACATTAATCTCCACCGCAAATAAGTGCTCTAGAATTCCTTACTTACTTATTTGCTTACATAAGAGTAATTTTTATTTTTTTTGTTGACAGGTTTGGCCACGGGTGCTTCATGAATGCCCTGGAGGGATTGTATCAGGTGATAACTTTGGTTGCATCTATTCAAACTCATCCATCATATTCATTGTTTTGAGTTTGCCACCATACCCTATGTTTTTAATTTTTAGTGAATTCATTGAATATTCGTGTCATGGATATAAATAAGAAATAGTAGAGTTGAGATGTAAGGATTTGAATTTTAAACTTTGAGGTAACATGGCTTCAGTAACCAGCTAATCTACTAATCATCTTGACATTTTCTCTTATCAAATATTTAATGATTTAAAGAGTTATAGCATCTTTTTTGTCTCCTTCAAATCTGGTTTTATTATCTATGTGACCCTTATGCATACCAAAAATTTGATCTGCTTCTCATTAGTGTTTGGAATTCACTTATTTTCCTGGTAATTTTCGTAAATTCCCTGACATAACTGAAACTGAAATTAGTTTTTATGACTTATCTCTACTTACTTGCTTTATTATTTATTAAGTTGATATGTCTCAATGTGTTGTCTTTGTTCATTAAAAAAATCTATACAGAAAATAACTGGCAAAGAGCTCAAATACACAGCCTTGATTGGCAAGCCCAGTGAGATCACATACCACCACGCAGACTACATACTCAGCCAGCAGAGGCGTCTGCTCAATGTAAATCACATCAAGACCATCTACTGTATAGGGTAAGACAGCGCTACTGTTTAAGTACATTATGATATTTGCGCACACATTGTGCAAAATTAAAATTGTCTCTCACAATGAAAATATAGAAGGTTTGTGTGTAGTAAAGGTCTTTTGGCTTGAAAAAAAAAGGTAAGTATTAGTATTCAACAGTCATTAAAATAACAGAGACAAAAAAGGGAGATTTTTAATAATTTTGTCTTGGTTTTTGTCTCTGCCATTTTAATGCCTTTTAAATAGTAACCCTTTTTTCTCCAGTTTATCACAGGTACTGCTGTCCATTTTGATAATACGCCTTTTGGCTTCATATCATAGGTACAATAGACATTTGCTTGCCTTCATATTTTTTTAGACAAATTTTGACTACTAAAATAGATCCTGTTTTTCTTGTTAAAATGCTAATTTCCACATCATAAAGCTTGGTAGTCCACTGGAATCTACTGCGAACATCTACAATTGTTTTATAAAAGTTGGGTAGGCGATGAAGGGTGATATTGTCATCGAAACTGTCTGGGGATTTAGTGGGATAGTGGCCTTGAAGGGTTAAACCACTCATCACACTAATGTTCAGGGATGCTGCCACGCGCTAACCAACTGTTCCACAAGGACTTAATGTTGAACATGTTTGTGGTATATAGTGATAACTGTTTATTAGAATCCTAACGATTCACCCAAACAGTTTATACTTCAAAACCATAACCAAAATACCTTTTATCCTTATCTGCTTGATATTTAATAGTGTGATTATCATAATTGTCATCATTGATATCATTTTCATTGTTTATTCTTGTTTTAGGGACAATCCAGAGACAGACATCTATGGAGGGAATCTCTACAACCGCTACTTGCAGCGCAGGCATCTCACCCACGGCTCCTCTATGCAGATGCAGCCCAACAAGAAAGTCAGATTACGGCAACGCAACACCGACTCCGATTTTCTTGATGGTGACAGTGACGAGGAGGATATGATGGAAGACTCTACGTTATTTCAGAGAGACTCAGGGTTGGATGTACGACTGATTGAATCTCTACAGGAAGATATGTCTGGCGTGGAGAGACCTTCAGCCTGTGAGAGTATACTTGTGTGTACAGGAGTTTTCAATAGGAACAGTAACTTTATGTCTCTGTCGCAGTCAAGTATATCAAGTCACAATCACCGAGATTTTGTCATTGATCCCAGTTTGACCCAGCCCACTCATGTCGTCCCAAATGTCTTTGAGGCTGTCAAGTTAGTGTTTGAGAAAGAGAATTTCTTCTAGACCCTACATTGCATTTGTTGTTTTCATCATGGTCATCATCATCAACCAATGGCACCACCCACATATCCAACCTGATGATTACGAACAACCCTTTACATGCAAACCTCAAAAGTGTATGATCTTCCTGTGGAGTGTTTGCACCTATGTCTCATTTTTAAACTGTTGTTGTCCCGGGAGATGGTCTAAATATTCCATTCAGATTTCTTTTAGGAAAGGATTTTACTTGCTGCTTTTGTACGAGAAGGGAAAAGTCACAGTTATGAATAGAATACTTTTAGGATTGGATCACAGATAACATACTGTGTCACCAGATTGTAACTACTCATTTAGATAATTAAAATGGGAGCAAAAATGACAGATAGGGAAATGGGTAAAGTATATATGACTGCATAAGATTTGACTATTTTCCTGTCTTTTATTGTGGAGTATAGATCAAAACTACTATTTTTTTATTCTATCAATTCTTAGAATGATGTCAAATTCGAGACTGTTATTTATAAAGTACAGACTGTGGAAATGTTTTTGTCCAAGTGACATATGCATAGCACATAATTCAGACTTTTGTAACAAATAGCTTGAAGCCCTATTAAAAGTTTTGATCTCTTGTTTTGTCATAAATTGAAACAAGGATATTGATACTGTTGGCAAAAATATGAAAATTTTTGTGCCAAAATCGCAACTTTTAGAGAGTTAGGCAAAGACTTACATTTCTTGAACATTTTAGCTGGAAATTTAAAAAAAAATCCAACTAGTTATTTTATGACTGTTTTGGTAGCCTATATACAAAGCAAAGACCAAAACCTGAAATTCAATTAAAAAAAATTTAATTCTTTTGTTCCCTCTCAAAATTTCACATTGGTAAAGTTGTGCGGTTGATCTATAAAGATGGAGATATATCTGCTATAACTTTAATAATTTTTTGTGGCATAGAGAGGTTACAACAACTTTTTCTCTTTGCTTCCCTTCATTCCACTACATTGTTGGTTGTTGTGATGGTTTGATTACTCAGTGCATACTTTTTGCCTTTTTTTATGTGGCCGTTGCCTCACTCCAACAGTTCAGGTAAACAAGAGAGGGAAGGGGGTGGGATGGGTTGTCAAGACCACATGATTAGTGCATGGCTTGGGTGGCGGCTATTGCTAGCTTGGATGTATTTGGCCTGGGTTTTGTTAGGGGGGGGGGGGGGGTTGAATTTTTTAAAATTTTGCTATTAATTTTTATATTAATATTATTTATACTACATGGAGTTTTTTTATAAAAGAATTGACTTTAACCAAAAATTATTCAGTTTTATAAACAGATTATAAAAAGAGGAGTTAGTTGGGAACGATATTGTTATGTGTAAATTTTAGCAAATAATGTTATTGCTTGTGGCGAGTATGGTACATATTTCTCCAACTGAACTTCATAATCTTTGATCAAAAGATTTAGTCTATCATTATCCAAACATAAGTCATATATTCACTATATCTCCCTTGATATATTTTACAAAAAATGATAAGCTTCAAGTAATATCAATGATATGAATGTACAGAAGAATTACTTTCAATTTAAACCAAAAAGTTTGGTAACCTTCCAAACCATTTCAGTTGAAAGGCATTTTGGTTTAGAGCAAGTTCCTTTTTTGCAATATTTTTCAAAAGCATGACAATGCTAAGCAATCTGCACACCCATCTTCTGTTGAAAAGCCAATCACAGTGCGAAGGCCTAACAACTGGCGTGATTCTTTATCCCACCTCCCCCTCTTTCCTTACTCCCCTTTTGCCTGCCAGTCCCCAGCTTTCTTCACTTTACTCTGTCTGTGCAATTTCTTTGCCAAGCCCAAGGTAGAAGATATAAGAATAGGTAAAGGGAAGACTCCTTCAAGTTGTTTACAGTCATGCTTAGAAGCATTTTGTTTTTTTGCACAAAACTGTACAAAGACAAGGAAGAAACTTGTACAAGTTATAGAACTCTTTGCAGTTTAAGACATTTTTCCGTTTAGCTTCTTTCCTTTCAAAGTAATTCACTGTATATGGAATAACAAGTAAGACTCAAACAAAAATCTGGATCACATACTGTAAAATCTTCATGTCTCCCTCCCTGTGAAGGCTCCACAGTCTTTTTTTACTTTAAAAAGTGGAGGTTTGTATTGTGCTGATATCCACAAATTGTGCTTATCGCGCTTTTCACTTTTTACTTCCCCTGGCCAACAGCAAACATTGAAACACACAGGAAAGAGACAAGAATTTTTTATCTCCAGAATGTGTAGAGATGAGAGTGGTTGCACATAATTATATTTATATATATATGAGCTTATCTATGAGGATAACATCTTCTTTCAATGCAAAGAATATCTCCCATTATTGGTACAAGTTTGTGGTGTTGATTTGCTACAAATTCTGTGCTGGTTTTGTACAATGTGTTGTTTTAGTCTATCTACCCACCATGATTGGGCATTATTTCACTATAATTAGAAAATTTGTTGTCATTTCTATCAGCATGGGGTTTCATCATCTGGCTTTCAACAAGTCTTTCAGATATGAATCGGGGCTAGTAATACACATCATTTTTAATATATTGTGTTTTGTCAAAGCATGTTATAAGGCTTGTGTTTGTGTTTAGTATTTGTGTTTTTTAATACAGTGGAATCCCTTGATAACGACATTGCCTTGTACCAGAAAATTATGTCATATTGTCGGTGGCATCCATCATCTGTTTGTGTGTCCTTTCCGCGATTGTGAGAGATGATATTTTTATTTTGTACTGTAAATCATCTCTTTGTAACACCTTTTTTCATATATATATTTTTTCATTGTGGGAAATATCAATTGTAGGGTCAAAATCCAGCTGATCTTTTAACTAAGCTATCATCTTACTTGGAAAAGCCCTATAACTCTCAATAAATAAAATAAAACAAATGCATACTGCTTATTATACAGATCATTTTAAGTTTGTTTTTATTTTTTTTTAATTTTTTTTGGCTGAAGTCAGCTTCTCAAGTCTTTCACTGAAGGAGGGAAAACCAATGGCATGTTTAAATGATGTATTTATGTATGTGTGTATGTATGTTTGTACGTATGTAGAATATCCTGGGTCTCTCCAGACCACAATAGTGCATGATGTGGGCGGTAGCCATCATGTTTGTCTGTCCTGCTTTGTGATTGTGAGAGGTGATGTTTTTTTTTCCTCTAAATCATCTCTCTGTGAAACATCCCTGGCAGGGTCAAAGTCTGACTATTCTTTTAACTAGCCTCTCATCTTACTTACCCCTGAGCGCTTATATGACCATAGAAGTTGCAAGCCCCCTAAAACTCTCACTAAACAAATCACTTATCATGAATGGTTTGGCTTTTTGTCATATCCAGGGCCTTGGAGATTGTTACCACTCAAATTTAAAGAGTTATTTGATTTATAAAAAGGGATAAATATGATGAACATAATGGTATTAACCCTTTCACAGTGAGATCTGATCATAACCAAACAGTATATACAAAACATTCAAGATTCATGTGGTCTTATACTAGATAAATGAGATTTCTGTGGACAGACGTATGCCAAAAAAGCTTGAAATCCAAAACAGGCAAATCTTGAACATTTTTATGTCTCTATTTTGTAGTTTTGAGAAATAACCTTAGCAGTGAAAGGGTTAAAAAGGATAAACAAAAAATGAGTAAAATTTTACTACAAAGTGTTGGATTAAAAAATGTGTCAAATTTATGAACATAGAATAAGATTCCTAAACAGACTTTCTCTCTCTTCCTTGCACCTCTCTCTCTCTCTCTTTCTCTCTCTCTCTATCTCTCTCTCTCTCTCTCCGAGGTACCTTGTCTGTCACTCATTAACTGTATATTTTTATCATTTACATTCAATATATTATATCATTTTTTAAGTTTTCATTTAGAGGCCATGAAAAAAAAAGAGATTTTCAGATCTTGTATCTTCATTCATTTTTCATTTCAAACATAGGCTTCTCTATGACAAAACTATTTGTTTTCCTTACTCAAAGTAAAAGTTTGTTTATCTATAGCATTATTCCAGTTACATTTGGTAAACTATAGGGCAGTTATTAGAGTTAGACTTTTTCATCAATTCCACAATAAAGAGTTGACCTTTGACTGATGGGGGTAATGTAAATACACTGTATAAATATGACCTACAGGATTTTCAAGGTAAATCCTTTTAACAACCATAATAATATTCATAGTAATAGTAATTGTTAGAATTGTCATCAAAACTTGCATCATCCAAAAACAATTTTTTAATTTATCTGTTCATTTCTGTTTGTTAACGTAGTAATAGTACATAGGAATTTCTCCATTTGATCATCCTTAAAATATTATGTATTTGGCCATTTTGTTTTTTTGATATGATTGGGAATGGTTTCCTGTAGTCTTGGCCAGAATGTTTTTCTTTTTTCTTTATTTTTTTCAGGGTATTTAAATTCTGTCCACACAATTAATTGCTGAGATTTTGAAATTTCCTTCAGTATTCTTGTTTCTTGTATTTCTTAATATGAGTACATGTTGTATATTTGTATATTTCTCCAGACTTGAGATAAAAATGAAAAAAAAAAAGCAACTAATTTATTAAAGACTATGCGTGTAAAAAAATCAATGATATTGATATAGATATATAACAATTTAGTAATGGTGTACATTTACTTGCCAATACATTGTAAGTCTCAACAAAACTGTGTTGTCTTCCTTTTTTCTTTTTTTAATAATAGCTTTGAATTTTTGTCTATTCAATTATGGATATAGAAGACATTGCATAGGGTTTGATACTCTGTCAAACAAAACTATGTATACTATACATTCAATTTTAATCCAGGCCCCATTATTAAAACTACCGGTAATCATCATTTTCACCGACCATAGCAGTTGCAAGCGCCCTAAAAAA
>JAUEKZ010088916.1:0-16282 GCA_031471865.1 Melibe leonina | reverse complement strand
ATGATATGATATGATATGATATGATATGGTATGATATGATATGATATGACATGATATGATATGATATGATATGGTATGATATGGTATGATATGATATGGTATGATATAATATGATATGATATGATATGATATAGGGATGTTAGACTCTGTACCTTTCCCTGTCCACTTGCTGTCTGTCATTCACCCGATGCCCAGTGGGGCCAGCCCATCTCCATTTTTGTCTCCAGGGAATTGCGCTGCATCAGCAACTTAAGGTTTCATTTACTGATTTACTGAGCCACAAAAGTCTTTCCCCAAACTTTGAACAGCTGTAACTTTTAAATCAATTTTTCAAAATAAAAAATTGAAAAACAATTGATAATTTCAAAATCTTACCTGAATCATCATTACAATTTACAATTACCACTCAATCGAACCAGCAAACAACATCAAATTAAAAAGAGCCCTAAATCTCTCAATATTGAAATAAACAATCAAATTGATTTAACCAATAAGATACTTAGACTACAAAGTTTATGATTTTTGCATTGTCAAGGTTACAGAATACTGACTAAGCCAAATGATTGCATCTTGTAAAAACGTTAACATATTTAATAAGAATGGCAAATCTATCATGTTTAATCTCATCAATTTTTAAATATGGCCCAAATGCCATACCAATTTTCAAAGTCCTGTTAGAAAGTAAGATCAAAATATACTGCCACAAATTTCTATTTAAACCAATTTGCATTTTTAAGGGTTTTGAGATAACAACTGTTCAAATTTTGAATCAAAACTTTTGTAGTTTTGTATAAATAACACTTGACTCTTGTGCCATCTTATCAATGAGTATTATGCCAAGCATTCTTCTTTTCATATCCCTTTGTGTTGATCTTATCTTATGGAGTAAGTTTTTCATTGTTGTTTTTTTTAGGTTGTTTTTGGTTTTTTTATTTTTTTAAAGGAGAGGGGAGTGGGGGTGGATAGTTTTGGGTTGGTTGTTTTCTTTGGTCTCCATTACCCTGTTCACTATATCCTGCCACAAATGTAAACTACTAATAGTACTACTATGGAGTTGTGAATAAAATATGTCATCATTTCAATTCATTTTTTTTTTTCAGTGTCTATTATGGGGAGGGATAAAGAATTGCAACACAATTATAGACGTAAGAGCAATAAAAGACAAAAAGATAAGAAAACCCAGCTTGGTGTCCAACGAAGCTAGTCGGCGGATTCCAGTCAGTTCAGGCTTGTAATAACAACGCTTTCCATCATTGGGGGAAAAGTGGTTTGGGGGCGGCATAAATCACCGTAGGAAACTACTACTAGCTTGGTGTCTCAAAATTAATAGAAAGAGCATTCTACTGGAACTGGGCAACGATCGATGGGTTGTTCAAACTTCAAACCCTGGTGGAGTCAGACCAATGATGTTAAAAGGCGGCGTGTTAATGTTAGTAGCTGTCCTGCCAGGCACTGTGTTAGTGTTAGAATTAGAAGGACAGTGCTAAGCCTAGATGGTGTGGAATCAGCCTGCCCTATGTTGTGAGTAGGTTAGATATTATATATATATATATATATATATAGTAGTAGTTGAAGGGGGGTTCGGAGGCCGGGGTGAGAGGCCTGACCAGTCGCGCGGGGCGGCTGTTGCCCCCATAGTGAATATATATATATATGGGCCCTCCATTTATCTCTGTGTGGCGCAACATATTAACCAGTCTTGAGAGCTCCGTCTTTAAAATAGCCTAGATTTTGTTTTCAAAAGGGGTCATTATTAAAAGGGCAAAAGTCTACCAACAAGAGAGTGCTGTGTGGTAATCTCTCTTGTGGCGTGTGTTATTAAATTTTGAGATACTATCTTCTTTTCACCACGTTTAGAACCTCCGTGTTTTTGCATACAGCTAGTATCTCTTCTCACTTTTAACTAGGTACTGTAACACCTAAGTCAATCGCCTTGCTTTTTTTTCAATATTGGCAGTTTGAGTTATGTACCCACACCTAAGAAGTTAAATCTACCATTAATTCTCTCGGGATAAACAAATCTGTGTCTTC
Organism: Melibe leonina; assembly: GCA_031471865.1. NCBI lineage: Eukaryota > Metazoa > Mollusca > Gastropoda > Nudibranchia > Dendronotidae > Melibe > Melibe leonina. The sequence continues at coordinate 14,251 of JAUEKZ010088916.1, read as the reverse complement.
ATCTACCAAAGTATGTCAAATATTTATTTAGTCTTGTTGAAATGCGATTTCTTCCGGCGGCGATTCAGTTGTTCATAATGGAATCAAAGGCTGTGCACTGTGCAGATGCAGGACAAAGTCATTGATGATAAAATTAAACAGCAGAAAATTAGAAAAATGACCAAAGTAATGAGTCATGAGGGGGATCAAACTCTGGATCCTACCGCGGCACCCATCGCTTGACCGACAGCATGAGACTGTGAGTGTGAACCTGTCATCTTAGTTGGCCATCCGCTCCCCCTCCCCAGACAACTTCAAACTTCAAACTTCAAGCTGACTATCTAATGACAGCGGAAGTTGCCAGCACAGACAGAGAATGTTTGATACAGAGCGGATGGTTAAGTCGGCAGTGGATGGAGAGGCGCACTGTCCTTGTGCTGGTGGCACATCTCAGTTGCTGTGTCTGTGATGCGTTTGACTGTTTGCTTAATAATGGCCAGGTCTCACTGCCGTATAATATGAGAAGCCTTATCACCGGAGCACTCATTCTGAGGGTGGTTGGCGAGTGTCTCCGGTGGGCGCGATTTCTTTCCTCTTGGCTAAATCTCGGCCATGCACGTAGCCTCACACTACTCACAGACAAGCAACTAAAAAAATGTCGAATATATTATAGAACGTCAACTATATTTCTACTATAGATGGTTACTCCTTTAAATATGTTTTTGGTATGATACTGCAAGAAGAGATAAGAACGAATTCCATAAGGGGGCAAACAAAGAAAAACTTTGTTCAGATAAAGGAATTCATTGGCAAAGCAGCTCAACGACATTGTCAAAACTGCTAGATAGTTATCTACTTCCTCCTATTCTTCATCTTCTTCTTCCTCTTCTCTTCTTCATTTTTTCCTGCAGATCACATTGCATGTAGCATTTAATCGCAGACCATGATGACTGATGACATCAATGAATACAGTTTCGTATTTGTCATTCTTTCCTTGGATTAGTCCAATGTGGGGATGGGGACTTTTCACAGCTTACGGGAAGAGAAGCAATAATTAGGAGCAGAGATATCCGTTGGAGATACACAGGAATAGGGTAAAAAATGTGTGTGACACGCTATTAAGTAGCAAGCTACTTATCTACTAGGTACTTGAACATTGAAGGAGGACAACCATTCTGAGACTTATAATGCGGTTAAATTTCGTTTCTTCTTGTGAAGATTAACTGCAATATCTAGATAGTAGGGAATATAAGGACTGCTTCTGATAATATGCAAATGTATGAATATGAAGCGGTCAGGCATATCAAGCAAAAATGTAAAGACAAGTTGATTATAAAAGACGAAGGGAATGTCATGTGTGATGATAAACAAATAGTTGTCAAGATAAAAACCTATTTTGATGCCGAATTCGAAGGAGAAAGCCAAATAGTGCCCTTTGAAGACAATGACCGCCCTTAGAACGTTGGCGCAAGACAGAAACACGTGGAAGAACATCACCAAATGAATCCAAAAAGCAGATGACACCCTGACAACTAACAGTCACGGCAAGCGTCCACGAGACTGCCTGGCCTTCTCAAAACATCTATCTAATCTCTATCTAGATACGTAGTGGAAATTTATCTTACTGTCATATAACGCCCGTTTGTTGGATTTGTAAATAAAACAAGCGAGTTGATTAGTTAAAGTTAGTACGTATTGAACTTTTAGGCTTGTTCAAGCAAGAGTTTTAGTCTTCGTGGTTCCTGGGGTCACCAGGGTTGTAGTCTAAGTGAAAGTAGAATGTAGATAAAAGAAACGACCCAATTTTGGGTGAGCAGTGAGCGTAGCCTTGGGTGCTCCTGAGTCTGCCACGTGCGCAGGTGTGAGATGTAACGTTTATAGACTAGACGTCTATCTAGAACTTTTTCTTGCCCATAACAGTATTTTTCAGGCAGCTTCAAAACTTTCCTTGATTTCATCATGTACATTGCATTTAGTCGCATTCTTAAAGCTTACTTTAAAAATGATTATCAAAGGTCTACTTAGAGTCTCTAAGTCTAGTCTAGACCTTAGATCGTCCAAGTACGAGGTCGGCGCCCCAAAGAAAATGACCGTGTATCTAGACGGAATAAGAGAGAAGCTCTCCGGTCTTAGAAGTTACATCTTGTATTAGTTGTAAATAACGAACAACCAAATAAAAAAAGTTTTATCTCTAGCCTCAGCAAAATATCTTGCGATGGATTGGAACGTAGTGAGAAATAAATAAACTTACTGTTCGCATTACCGTGTCTTCCATATTAGAAGCCTTCGGAGGTTAAGGCATTACTCTTTGAAGCGTCTGTGTACGAATTTATCAGACATCTGGCTGGAAAAAGGTGATCATATTTTATGTTTCCGACCCTTCTCTCTCTTATTCCTGAAGGTCTGTCGTAGGCAACCATTTGATTAGCTACATCGATAAACTATTTATATATTATACCTATACTTTCCTCAATTGCCCTTGAAATATTGACTCATATATGATTATCTCATAGGGTGGACTTGGAATTCTGAGGAGTGTCCATGGTGTTAGACCATCATATCATCATTGTAACCATGGGAGAGAGGGGGTTCTAACTATCAATGTAATAAGGCTGTGTACCAGATAGTGGACTGCATTAGGTGCATTACACACAAGTTCCAATATCATTGATAAATCAGGGTTGGATCATCCATGGATTCAATTTGTTTTTGTTAAAGTTTGAACTTTCTTTCAAAGCCTGATACTATCAAGGCATTGGTGGGCAAATTTGACCTTGGCTACTGATCGCTCTAATTGCTTAAAAAGGAGTACTTCATGATAATCATGTTTATTTTAAATCACAAAAGTGTGCTTTAGATTGCTATTATTATTTATCTCTCTCTAGCCTTTGTCACTCCCAATGGAGCAGGCCATGAATGATCGTCCTCCAATGATCTTTCTTGAGTGTCTCTCATGTCTTCTTCAATCTTCCAAATTTTCGTTTCATAATCAAGTCTTTATTTGTACCAAAAAGAAAGTGACCATTACAACACATCAAATTATGATACATTTGCTTGTATTTTTTCTAAACTATCGAGGTTGTAACGGATTATCTACTTTACATTTTCAGGATGAATCCAAAATGAGAACTCGAAGCAACTCTGGTATTCGTTTGGATTATTACCAGCGTCTGATCAACAAAAGTATCTTGAAATACCAGGTAATTTCAAACACAGTGGGGATTTTTACAGTGCCGTATAAAGAGCACTTTGTACTTCTATCTATCTCTCTCTCTGTTTTTCTATCTATCTGCCTGTTTGTCTGTCTGTCTATCCATCTCTCTATCTATCTATTCATCCATCCATTCATTTGTTCACCTATCAAATATTCATCCATTCATCTGTTCATCCAATGTCCATTCATCCATCCTCCTATCTACCAACATATCAATCTGTCCATCCATTATCCATCAATCCATCCATCCATGCATTTTTTATCTCTCTATATATCTCTGTGTATACTTTGTTGTGAATTGAATTAATATGGTCATGCAGCTTGCAGGGTGTGATGTGTGTTTGTGCGTGCATTGTGTGTAAGCGTGTGTATGCTTAGAAAGGCATTATGAACTAAAAAAAGGAAAGAAAAAACAAGATGATGCAATCCTCCTTACACATCAAGACGTAGCTGAAAAAGCCATTTTAGAAAGAGACTGATGGATCCATGGATGGTTGAAAGGATAGATGGTTTGATAGATTGGTCAATGGATAGATGGATGGATCTATAGGTGGATAGTTGTCAAAATAGGCACTGCATGTTTAAAAATCGGAAAGAATGTTTTTTTTCTCCTTTTTTCAAATTTCAATCAAAGCAATGATAATAAGATTATTTCATACTCTACCTGTGTTTCTTTAAAAATCAAAGTGATTTGCCTGTTTCTACACTGACAGTACTGTCATTTATAAATAGAATTTAAAAAACAAAAGGAATGAAAAAACACTGCTCATGTTATCCTACAAAATGTCCTTATATATACACATCTAGAGACACTTGATTTTAGGTTCATAAAGATTTAGTGATCAGAAATTCATTCTTAGTTTTATGAAAATGATAAATGTATGTTATTGGGTTTTTTTTTTGCCTTTGACCACAGTCCTGATGTTCATTGTATTTTTTTTTTAACCTCAGAGCCCTTCTACAGGCCTTATTTCATGCAATGATGACAATCATGCTTGGGTACGAGACAATATCTACTGTGTCATGGCTGTATGGGGATTGGCACTGGCCTACAAAAAGACTCTTGATCTTGATGAAGACAGAGCAAAAGCATATGAGCTGGAACAGGTAAGATTCTTTATTAAATTCTCATCAATTCTGCTGGGTGTTTATTGTTTGTTTGTCTTGTTCAAACCTAAGAGAAGTTAAGATTTAGTCTCTTTGTGGCTGATTTAAAGTTAGTTTGTCCCATGCTCTACTGAGCACAAGGGGGGGGGGGGGTGGTCAGGAGTACAGTGCTGGTTGTACATGGGTACTGCATTGTTGGTCAGTGGCCATTACTTTCTAAGCTGCCTCTTTTTGCACAAACCAGTCTGCTGTGAGGGCCCTTGAAAATTTTGCTCCCAAAGGATTTGAGCTAGCATCAAATGACATGATGAGTCAGAGGTTGTACTGACTAAGTTCTGTGACTGACCCAAATATAAATGCCCAATCTTTATCCTTCATATAGCTGCCGTGTTCTCAATTGCACTTCAAAATGTAACGGATACAGCAGATTAATGTTAATTATGATGCGCAGTAGTTCTCTTTTAATTTGAAATGTGTTTTTAAGAACTAGCAAGAGGATTTTGATGAAATGACAGTATCTTTTTTTTTATCTTTTCAGGCTGTTGTAAATACAATGCGAGGATTGCTGCGATCCATGCAAATGCAGTCAGACAAATTAGAACAATTTAAACGCACTCAGAATCCTCGTGATTCCCTACATGCCAAATACTGCAGTGTCACAGGGAAGGCAGTTGTTGGAGATTACGAATGGGGACATCTGCAGATTGATGCTACTTCCTTGTTTCTGTTGGCTCTAGCACAGATGACTGCATCAGGTCAGTTCCAGATCCCTTTTTACTCTGGCAGGCTGATTTTGTTGTTTCTTTTATATATACTTCTTACTTCTTGAGCACATTTTGTCATCTGAATTTCTGGTTGTAATAAGCAACTGGCCCAATTGCTGAGCTGTTACAGTATTTAACTAATGTTCAGCTCTCAGGGGAAAAGGAATAGTTATTTTATTTCTTTTTGAATTGATTAACATGTAAACAATTTGTTCAGACAGCTGATTCTTTCTTACTCTCAATTCCTTTTAAAACATTCCCAGGTGTTGTCATTATCTACACTCTGGATGAAGTTGCATTTATACAAAACCTGGTTTTCTACATTGAAACAGCCTACAGATGTCCGGTGAGGATGGTTTTGTTTACTTTGGTTTTGGATAATCGGGATGAAATGTCCAAGATCAGTTAGCTTAGTTTTTGCATTTGTTAGTAATACATAGAAATTTGTATTGAGCTTTTACCAACCCAAAGAAATGCCAAGAACCATATTTGTATAGATTTTTTTATCAAATTTCTTATGTGGTGTAATAAAAATTATCTTTACAATCTGATCATGCGAAGGTCCAAGTCTGACATAAATTAAATGTTAACATGCTTTTGAACGGTTTCTTTAATTCTTTAAAGTGATTATTGATATCAATTGTAGTTTTTAAAACTTTGCATGTCAGGCGTTTTGGTGACAAATTGCTTTCCGTGCCAGCCAAGCCATTTTCACATGGTGAGGACTGGCCGTGTTATAAAATTCATGAAAATCTCAGGAGCTAATTGAGTCTGTAGTGAGAGCCAAAGAACCAATTTAGACCAGTTTTGTTATCCTCAGAAGTTAAGACATCAGTTTGTCACTGTAAAGAATTCCCAATGTTCTAAAGTACAACATAAAATAACAGACAACAAAGAGCCTTCAATGTGAATTACTAAAGCAACATTTTTATTAAACTCAACACAACAGCACTGTTTGACTACTGGTCCTACACACTTCCTGGCCCCGTGCTCGCTCTCTCTCTCTCTCTCTCTCTGACCCCAAAAGCCCTACTCTCCAACTCAAAACGCTCCACTCTCGCAGCACATATGTCTTCCATCCATACTCTCAAACTCTCCATGTGATTCGAGGCTATAATAACACACTAACACACACACTAATGATACGGTTCTATTTTCTGTAACAGTCACATTACCTTTAAGGGGATCTTTTGTTTGTATAAAAAAATACACTTGTACACTCTGAACACATACTTTTTTAACAAAACAAAAACAAGTAATGTCAACCTAAGACATGTCATCTCATTTCTCATGATAAACAGATTAGAGGGAAAGTCCCTCGCATTTAATTGATATTACTGCTTCATACTTGCTGCAAATCTAAGCTGTGATCTTGATTCGACAATCGTCAAATTTGGTTACGGCAAAGACGTCCTTTTCTAAGATCATGAAATTTTCATGCAAACTTTCAAGTGATTCTTGCAGAGTGACTTAACATGAAAAGCAATTTTTGTAAGTTGAATTGCAATATCCCCCATTTTCATCTCATTATATGTTTCCTTGAAATAAAAACTGATGTCTCTCTTTCAAGGACTATGGAATCTGGGAGAGAGGCGATAAAACTAATCATGGTTTGCCTGAACTGAATGCTAGCTCTATTGGCATGGCAAAGGTATGTTTCTGTTGACAAATGACTTGGTAAAATAGAAAACAACTACTAGTTGGCAAATGCTGTAATTTGAATATTGTTAAAGAATGTCAAAGTTTCTCAATAAATCATAATGGATTTTTGTTTATTTTATATTCTAAATATTCTAATATTTTGAATGTTGTAAATTTAACTTTTTTTTTTTTTCAAGAATTCTTGTTTATATCTTAATGATTACCTTAAGTTTAATTTTGAAGAAGAAGATTCGATGGGTTGTGTTTTTTTTTTTTTTTCATGTTGTTGTTGACTAACTCCTTTGTCCGCGAGCAGTTTGCTCTTGGCAGTGCAATGCCTCCCTCAAGAAATTGTATGTTCTTGTCATCTTTATGTGGTCTGTAGATATTTTTTTTTCATAATGCTATAGAGTCTAATCTTATAGCAAGATTGTTAAAAAAACATTCCACTGTTTTATTTCCTTTCATATTGCAAATTTTCCTATTGGTATGTGTCTCTACAGGCTGCTTTGGAGGCCATCAATGAGCTTGACTTGTTTGGATCCCGGGGGGGCATGTCTTCCATCATCCATGTCTTGCCAGACGAAGCACAGCAATGTCAGGTGAGGAAGCTAAATAGTGATGAAATGCCATTGGATGTTAATACATCACATCTCTATCTCCAGATATAGATTTCTAAGAAATATGATTTTGTGTGTTGTCCCTCTTATGATGATATATATAAATAGCTTTTTTTTATCATTGGTTTCATTTTTTTTTCAGTCCTCTAATGTAAAATAATGAACAAATGAAGAGGGTTATGAAATGTGAGCATTTTTGCCGCTTGACCCATGAGTTTTGTGTACCACAATCTTTATACAGTTTTCTTTGCACTGCTTTGATCCTTTGACATGGAGGAATTCAAGAAATCTTGTTGAAAAAAGATTTGAGCCTTTTATACTTGCATTAAAATAGTCTGTCATTGAATCCAGATTTGTCTTTTTATATTATCATTTATGAAAGGTTCATCACTGTTTTTTCTTCAAAATATGCATCTGAGTTGTTGGATATGACTGCAATATTTTGATTTCTGGTGCTTTCCTTTTTTTTTCTCTTCATCCTCATCCTCAGCCTGTAAAAGTCTGCAATTGAACACATGTCTTCCAGGCTAGTTTCCACTTTTCTCTATCAAACATGTGAAACCAGTCTTTACTCGATAAGATAAGCTTGTCACTCAGTCTCTTCTTGTCATCCACTGTTTCTTTTTCTGTCCCTGGAAATCCAATGTGTAACTCTCTCAGTGTCCATCTGATGTAGCTTTTTCTATTTACAGTCCCTGTCCATTTCCATTTCAATCTCTTTGCGGTTTTCAAAATGATACGTAGGTTTGTCCTTTTTCTTACCCATTTTGATGTTTTTTTGGTCTCTCCATGATAACCCAACATAATCCTTTCATTCTCTCTTTAAAATCGTTCTTAGTTTTAAAGTTGTTGTTTTTTGTCTCATCTCTATTATCTCAGTCGATGGGATGCGTTGAGCTTAAAAGTGGACTTTTGAGTGCAAGTGAAATTAAATTGTCTTTAAATATTATTCATTTTTCTGAATGCTTGCCAGCCTAAAGCAAGTTGCGGAGGTGCATTTGCCTAGATAAATGTAGTACATTACTTTCTCTTTCTTAATTTTCAATCTTAACTGTTTGGTGGTGTTTGGCAAAGTTATTAGAGATGATTTTAGTCTTTTTGAAGTTCATTTGCAGTCTTATTTTCTCACTTCCCTTACCTAGATGTTTAAGGATGTCCTGCAGTCATTTTCATAAATTGTGCCAAATCGTTTTCAAGCTAGAAGGGCTTTTCACTACATTCTTTGTTAAAAGAATTAAATATTGTGGTTAGTTATAGTAGATAATTTACAATAGTCTGAAATGAGTAAAGCATTAAAAAATGTAGAACCCCTCAAGCAGCGGCCCCTCAAAGTTAATGCACAGCATCCCTTTGCTGTAAAAGATTAAAGACTTCTATGTATGGGAAGTGAAGTCCCATGCATGGAATCAACTCCATTTTACTTGAAGACACAATCTATACTATGTTATACCTGTTTCAAATGTTTTTTATTTACTTGAACAGGCTATCTTGCAATCCATGCTTCCAAGAGAATCTATTTCAAAGGTTTGTAAACTTATTTTATCTTGTTTAGTTCTATTTTGTTCTCTATCATTTTTTTAAATACCACATAGTCCTTTGGGTTTTAATTTTTTCTATATTTTACAAAAAAAACCTTTTCATACAAATGGAATTGATCAGAATATTTTATTTTGAAAAAATCTTCACCATTAAGACACTGGTTTATGAACATATGTTATATGTTTTATAGGGAGTCACTGTGGAATTTACACGGAATAAGTATCAAATTTATTTTTTGGTCTCAAATGTTCCTTTTATTTTAAGAAAACATAAATATCACTAGAAGTGGGGATCCTTCAAAATAAACCTACTCTTTACTTTGTTCTTTAAAACCTTTGAATCAGGGATGGAAGAATTATATATGGTTTTCATTAGGCTAATGGAATTTTTATTTCTTTTTTTTTTCATAAAGGAAATAGATGCTTCATTGCTCACGATTGTAAGCTTCCCAGCATTTGCAGTGGATGACCCTGAGCTCATAGCTTTGACAGAGAAAACCATTAGAAAAAAACTAGAGGTAATGCCCTTGTTTAAATTGTAAAATTTACTCAAATTCTAGTTAAAAGTTTTACTTGGACATTTTTTGTTTAAATCCTGGATTGATTTTTACTCCCAGACTTACATCATTGTACTTTATCTCTGTCTCATGATTTGATCAGCCTTTATTTGATAACACCTCTCTATGTTGCATGTGTGGATCTATTTGTAAAACTCCAAATTTCCTGTGTGGGAATAATTATAATGAAGATGCATCTTTTCAATTCCTATTTCTTATTCCAACAGTCTTAGTTGTAAAACCATAATTTGATGCCCTTCATTTGTCTTTATATGTCTCTCTAGGGGCCCTATGGCTGCTGTCGATTTTTAAGAGATGGTTACAAGACAGCGAAAGAGGTATGAATGTTTCCCTGCTGTATTATTTGAATTCCAATTTCATGAATTATAATGATGATATGAAGCTAATTGTTTAGATTAAAAAGATTTTTGAAACCTTGGTTAAATTTCCTCTTGTGATAATGTTTTACTTAACTGGAGCTTGCCTATGTGCTTCAGTTTTCTGAAATGCCTATTGTTGACTTTGTGATCTATATGTTTAAAATTCACTTTCTTTCAATATTCAGGATGCATCTCGTCTTCACTATGAACCCTGGGAGCTGTTGGTGTTTGAAAATATTGAATGCCAATGGCCGCTGTTCTTTGCTTATCTTATTCTTGATGGTCTCTTCAACAATGATCAAGAAAAGGTAATGCAGATACAATTTTAAAAAAAAGAAAATAAATGGTGAAGTTTAAGAATAATTTCTTTTTGTTTTTCATATACTTATTCACTTCACATATGTGACCGCAGTCGAACACTTGCTATGACTATCTTAATCCACCTTTCTTTGTCCTCCATATACAGTTATATTGTAATAATGTCTGCTATAATTGAAGAATTATTTTTTTCTAAATATCTTTTCTGCCAGGTTGATTATTACAGTAAAAAGCTTGACACTGTTTTATTAAAAACTCCCGATGGAATTCCCGTTGTACCAGAGCTGTATACTGTTCCTGATGATGCTGTGAGTTGAACCAGACATTCTTACTCAATGACCGTTGTGACCGTTTAACGTTTTGATGTTACAATTGCACTGAATATCACTTTTGTGAAAGGCTGTTGTAGTGCAAAATTATTTCAAATGAGAATTTTTTAAAATTTTGTGTGAACAATTTCATGTATAAGTACCTTTGAATGATCATTTGGTAAGGATCTTGAATCAAGGCAATCTGGTCAAATCTTGTTATTTACTAGTATTATTTGTTATGTGTCATGTGGCAACATCTTCTCATTGAATCGTTTAACGAGAGGGTAGCACAGACGCAAAAGAAAATATTGTGTGGCTTATTCAAAGGACCAAGAACAAAAAAGTCATGTTCCCAAACGCCATCAAAGACGGCCTTGATTTTCTCAATTTTCTCTCCTGGATATGTAATTGGCTATGTTTGGCTGCGGGGGTGTATGAGTTGTCCAGATTTGAGCATTGATATTCATGATACTGATACTGATACCATTTTGGACAAATAGATTTAAGGAAAAAAAAACCAACCAACTTATAAGTATTTAATACCCTTTTTGTTTTTGTTTGTATTGTTTAGATTTGATATGTTTTATGGAAGATTGAACCCTTGCTATTAATTTCAAAGAAGTTCTGCGTTTGTTCAGTCTGTTTTTTTAATGATTGGATGTATCGTCTGAGAGCATATCTTGCAAAAAGCTATGAATACTCCCACTTTGTGATTTGCAGGTGGGGAGGGAGTATGAAAAGCCCAACAGCCAGGAAAGAGTAGCTGCAGGCAAGATTCCACATATGTGGGGTCAGTCCATGTATATTTTGGGGAGGCTGATGATAGAGGTGAGTTGGGTTTTTTTTAAAATTTGTTTTTGTTTTTAGTTTGATTTTTCAGAGTGCTAGATCTATCTTTATTCATCCTCTGTGTTTGATTTTTATTTTAAGATGCCTTTTTTAAGTGAGCCTAGGTTTTCTTTTTAGCTAAATTATTCATAGATATTCTTTGTTGTCCTGTTTCTCACTGACTGACCTCAAGTGTTAAGAAATTCATTCCCTTTGAATGGTCAAGCATTTAAGACTGGTTTTATATTTTCTCTTTTCATCCAGTTGCCTTTTCAAACTTTACTTTATTTTTTAAGTTATGCCTCGTGCTTTTACCTTTGACTCAGCTCTACTTGTGCCTTTTCCCAGGGCTTCTTGTCCCCAGGAGAACTGGATCCTCTCAATCGGCGGCATGTCACAGAGACTAAACCAGATGTAGTTGTACAAGGTATACAACTCATAACTTTTTATTCTCCTTATTCACTTTTTTCTGTAACAGCTGAATTAGCAGGGCTCTCAATTTTCCACGAATCCGCGCAATTCCGCGGTCAGCAAAGATTCCGCGGATTAAAAAAAAATACAAGAAAAATCCACAATTACGTTGTCGAATTTGACCGACCCGATTCCGTGCCTTGAAAAACTCGGCGACTTCCGCTGCCGTGCTCGAGCTCGCTAATATTGAGCCAGCCGGGTGAACGGATCTCTTCCGCGACCATAATAATAAAATGGTAGAGTCAATTGTCAACGGATGATCCTATATATTATTACTCTCCGGTCATAATTGACCAAGTGTCAATTACAACCGGATTATCCGGTGACAAAGTTTGCGCATCTCACTCTAGCTACCCATTCATCACCCTTGTAACCGTCACATTCCAGTCAAGACCCTCTAAGTCAAGATAAATGTGTTTGTTATGGAGTTTCTTTATCGAAATTAGGTGCCTTGAGACAACAAATGATATATTATCACTCTCCGGTCACAATTGACCAAGCGTCAATTACAACCGGATTATCCGGTGACAATTGACGCTACCTAATAAAATATCTGTTTCCTGTGCTTTCCATATTTGCGATAGTGGCCCATTGTTTTAAGTTCACTTGATTTGGGATCTCAAATACCGCAGTTTTTTTGTGCTTATTTCTACAAAAAAACGTCGTTGGAGTTTGATTTTAACGTTTTTAGTGATTTATTTTATATTTATATATTTATTCTATTTGAGGTAACATTTTTTTTACGTTAGCACTAGTTTATTTTAAGATAGCCTGATAGCGAAAACTGTGATAGATAGATCTAGAAAGTTTTAATTATAATGGCGGGTGACTTCGAGTTTCAATGCCCTGGGTGAAGATCAAAAAGCCTTAATAAAAACAATAGACAATGATGTGAAAAACAAATGGAACTTTAAATGGTTGGAAGATGAGGTTGAAGTTAGGGAGTTTAGTGTAAAAATAGGTGACACCATTACAAAACTAAACAAAGCAGGCAAGGCATCGTGTACTATTTGCCATACTGTCATTAACTATGGTGGACCTGGTAAGAGTACTTTAAAGGATCATCTGCGCTCTGTATATAAGATGTAAATATAAAATTAAGTGTTGTTTTGGCTTCATTGAATCACTATAAGTAGGTAAGTGCTTTATACCTTTTTAACATTGTTTGAATTATAATCCTTATCCTTAACATTTTTTCTGGAATTTTCATTACGACGATTCACTCATCGTGAATTTTCAGATGTTGTTTTAATTTTGAGTTGAGTGCCCTGAATTAGTAAAATTCACATAAACCCTGATTATTTAGATATTATGATATGTTCAATATATCCACTTTTCTAAAAATCTAATTCGAAGTATTGAAATTGATTTCATATTCTCCTTAACAAGTCATGCATAAGTAAACTCTTTATTGTGTGAAAAATGATAATTTGGGTTTCTGTAAAAAGGAAATAAATGATTCAACATTAATAAATTTCTCCTTTTTATAAACATTAATCAAAGCAGACAGATGTGCCCATTTGATAAATTAGTAAAAAGTAAGTCCTTTAGAGCCTCATGGCCCATGGACCCGGAGCTTATCCCTGTTTTTGTAGCGTGAAGCGGACAAATGACAATGGCTGCCACCCTCTAGATAGGACGCTGGTCTATCGCAGATCCTTTTTATAAACATTAACCAAAGCAGACAGATGTGCCCATTTGATAAATTGCTTTTGGCGTAAAAAGTAAATATAGGTGTTTCAGTGAGTTGCCATGACCAAAATTTCAGAGGTGCAGCATTTATAATTCTAATGGTTATGCATCCATGCTTGTCTCTCACTCATCCGCAGTGGTGTTACTGGCCGAAGACGAAGTGATCCAGGACAAGCTAGCCTCTCATGGCTTCGACATTCAGACTGTGGCTGAGGTGGCACCCATACAGATCCACCCGGCCAGAGTCCTGTCCAAAATCTACGGCCAGTTGGGTAACTAGAGCATCTCTCAATCCTGTGTTATGCTGGAGCTAAATTTAACTTAGAGAAGATTATAACGGTTACGCCGTATGTAATGATAAATTCTCATTGCTTTTTTGATAAGAGGGTAATACAAAGGTATACAAAAATGGTTTGTAGCTCATTCAAAGGAGCAAGACTGAAAATCTCTTTCACTGCTAATGACACAAAACTTTTCAAGATTTGCTTGTTCTTATACCAGATGAATCAGATTTCAGTGAACTGGTATATGCCAAAAGCCTGAATTTCAGGCTTTTGGCATATGTCAGTTCACTGAAATCTGATTTTTCTGGTATAAGAATACATACATTTTCAAGATTTTGTATATTTCAGTTGGGTTAGAGTCAGACCTTGCTGTGAAAGGGTTAAATCCCATCAAAGATTCCGCTTAGTGAGCCAATCACCTGCTTGCTTTTGTCTTCACCCAAAGTTTCTCTCCTGGTTTTGTGATTGGATATAATAATAATAATAATAATAATTCATTTATATAGCGCTGTCGCCTTCCACTCGAAAAGTGCTCAGGGGCGCTTTA
>JAUEKZ010088805.1:5000-15000 GCA_031471865.1 Melibe leonina | reverse complement strand
ATGAACGCACGTCCGTAATAAGCTTAGGGGTCTGGAACAAAAAAACAAAACGAAAATCACAACAACAAAAACTCACACGACCGCACGTTCATAGAAACACAAAAAGCATACTGACTCAAACACACACACGCACACATATTGGCTCTGACACACAAATACACTCACTCATTGACTCACTCACTCAAAGGCAGGTCCACGGTCTATGCCTGGGTGGATACAATTGAATGGAGGAATGGGGGACACTGGCAGTGTGATACCATACTTCCCTGCAGTCATACAGTTTATAACCAATCCTACAGCCAGCACAGAAACTTTGTATCAAAATAAAAGCAAGCAGGTGATCAGCCCACTGTGCTAAGTCTTAAGTGTGTACTTATTCATTTATTCATTCATTCATTTATCTACGAATTTTTATATTTATTCATCTATCAATCCATCCTTTCATTCATCCATCCATCCATCCATCCATACATCAATCCATCCATTCATCTATCCATCTATCCATCCATCCATCCATCCATCCATTCCTTCATTCATTTATCTATTTATTTATTTACTACTTACCATAATGCCTTATCGGACGTAGGTAGGTCCCAGCGTGTATCATCAAATGGCTCCACAAGTCGCGTGCCGGCAGGGAATGTCGTTTGAGGTTCGATTCCTCCCGTCGACTCTAATGGACCGACCAGGTGAATGAGACCGATGTGGTTCTTTGCGTCCTACACACAGACCGGGCACACGACAGCCTTTCCAGGACTGCTTTGGAGAACAACCTTCTTGACGCCAATCATGGGCATTAATTAACCATTTCACTACTAAGGACACCAAAGTCGTCCAGATTAAGACTTGTCTGTTCTTATACACGATAAATCAGATTTCACTGAACTGACATAATATGCCAAAAGCCTGATAATCAGGCATATTTCAGTTGGGTTGGAAACAGACCGCAAACTACACCAAAAGCTTCGATTTGCGTGTTCTTATGCAAGATAAATCAGATTTTAGTGAACTGACGTCATGATATATGCCAAAACCCTAAATTCAAGTGCACTGAAATGTGATTTATGTGATAAAAGAACATGTTCAGTAAAGTTTGAATCAGACCTCGGTGTGAAAGGGTTAACCGTTTCAATGGTTAGGTTATTTCTCAAACACCAAGTAGATATCCAAATATTTTAAAGTATACAAGATAAACCAGATTTCAGTAGCCAGAAATTCAGACTTTTGCACATATTTTCATGTCGGTCCATTGAAATCTGGATTATGTGATCTGGTATAAGAACAATAAGAACATTTTAAACATTTTGCATATTATTATTATTATATCAGTTGGGTTATAATCAGACCTGGCTGTGAAATGGTTAAATCGTCAGGGTCCTATTTTCTTACTTGGAGTAACGAGTCCACCGTAGGAAATAACCAGATTAATACACACATCCACTTCCTGCCTGTCCCCTAATTTACATCCCCAGCCAATGATTGAATGAATATTACGTCTTTTATTTGCTTTGTCATAATACTGCAAACGACCGACCGGGTTTTGTTTCTCTTGTGATAATGATCATAATTGGATTTTTTTAATTGTGTTTTGTTTTTTTAAGTTTTGTTCTCCTCTTGTTCCAATTGATGGTTCTAATGTAATTTATGTGTTATCAATTCTCTGGTACATTTGGCACGTTTTTCCTTTCTTTCGTTTTTTTTCCATCACTGGTGTTGTAGCACCATGGTGCGTTTGCCCTTCTGTCTCTCTCTCTCTCTTTCTCTCTCTCTCTCTCTCTCTCTCTCACACACTCTCTCTCTCTCTCTCTCTCTCTTTCTTTCTCTCTTTGTGCTCTTTCTCTCTCTCTCTTTTTGTACCCTTTAACTCTCTCATTCTCTTTCTCTCACTCCCCCTCTCTCTCTCTCTCTGTGCCCTTTCTCTCTCTCTCTCTTCCTCTCTCCCTCTCACTCTCTCTCTCTCTCTTTCTCTCTTTCACTCTTTCTTTCTTTCTCTCTTTCTCTCTCTCTTTTTTATGTACCCTTTCTCTCTCTCCCCCCCCCTCCCCCCCCCCCACACACACACTCTCTCTCTCTTTCTCTTTCTCTCTCTTTCTCTCTTTTTGTACCCTTTCTCTTTCTCTCTCTCTCTTTCTCTCTCCCCCCACACACACACACTCTCTCTCTCTCTCTCTCTCTCTTCCCCCCCCCCCACTCTCTCTCTCTCTCTCTCTCTCCCACACACACACTCTCTCTCTCTCTCTCTCTCTCTTTCTCGTTCTTTCTTTCTCTTCCTGTCCTTTTCAGGGGTAAATAAAAGAGCTAGATCGATAATGTTGATTTTTTGTACAAATTGAGGGACGAATCCATTGCAGTATATCTACTCTTAGCCCTTTCACGTCTAAGCTTATTTCTAATCAAACTATTTACTAGACATCAAAATCTTCATGATTTGCCTGTTCTTACACTAGATAAATCAGATTTCAGGGACTGACAGACTATGCCCAGAGCCTCAAGTTCATGGTTTTGGTATAATATGTCAATTCACTGCAATCTGGTTGATCTGGTGTAAGATCATCTACATTTTCGAAGATTTTGCATGCGTCAGATCGGTTAGAATCAGACCTTGCTGTGCAAGGGTTAATAGATAAGGGAAGAAATGGCTTCCGTTTCTATAGTAACAGCACCAGCCTTGTAAACCAACTCCCAGAGAAGAAAGTGAATATTTAACCTCACTACTAGAGCGGATAGTTCAAGTGGCTAGCTCGCCGTCCGTGCTGCCGGCCAGGCGATGGGTGCCGTAGCTGGGTCCCGGGTTCGAACCCCACTCTGGAAAATGTTTTTCTTTTTTTTTTTTCTTCTGTTTCTCCATTTTTTCTGCTTTCCTTGGCTTTGTCTCGTTTCTGTACTGCATACTCTCTCAAATTTGTCTCATCTCTACTACTCAGTCTCATAAAAACGAGATGATTATCTTACTTACTAAAAGAAACAAAACAAACAGAACCGTGTGTATATTGATATGCCATTGTACAGCAATCCATTTAATTGGAACAAGAACATGAGTGGTATAAAAAAATATTCAAAAACATTATATTCAAATCAATGAGTCAAATAATGACATTGTCTATTTCACAATTTGTGGCACGCGTGGAATAGTTGGTTTCAAAGGGGCATAACTCGGAGAACATCCGGTCATTGGATGAAGATGATCAAAGTAATTAATGAATCAATGAATGATGAATGGATAATTAATGGATATATAGTAGTAGTGTGTAGCAGGCACTGATGATTGATGGAAGTAAGAAGAATCGAGGTATGATGGAATGAAGGCTGGAATAATGAGGCATTGGTGCTGGTAAGAAACCAAACTGAAGAAGGAGAAATTGCAATTAGAAGCATTAGAAAAATGGCCGGTGGTGAATTCGAGCAGACATTCCCATCATGCATCACTGAATCGATGATACCACAGCATGCTGCTTCGTGTTGGTGGCCAGGCGATGGGTGCCGTAGAATCTTACGTCTCGTACTCGAACCCAACCCCCGGTCATTTTACTAATTCCCCAAATTTTTCCTTCTCTCTTCAGCTTAGTTTCTAATCAACACTGTCTGTTTTTCATTGATCATCATTTTCAATCTTGCTTATTTTCATTGGTCAGTAAGTAGAGTAGGTTTAAAGGACGGAACACATCCACATCGGCGAGTTGTACACTCAACATGATAAAATTGATTTACGTTAAGAAGATATTGTACAATAAAACAGGAAGATTTTGACAACGAGCATTTTTTGTTTGGAGTTTTTGGACTTTTCTGAGTTTAGAGATACCAGAGACCAGTGTGAGTTTGAGGAAACAAACAAAGTAGCGTTTTAAGTCAACAGAAATCAATTTGTATAAATATGATATAATAATGATATGTACTACGTGATAAAATGATATACATCCTCGTTATATTTGATGACCGTAGTATTATGATATGATATTAACAAATAGGAGTAAAATAGTAAAGTAAAAATAACTTAGCAGAATGATATGACTTAAAAATGTAAATGTTGTAGAAGTCAACGGAAATAGTAATTGAAAGAAACACATCGAATTGACAAGAAAACATTGAAATCTTGTGGTTTCATCTCTATGTTGTACAAAATTGTAGATTTTCGGAAAAAAAGACTTTTCAATCATCAACAAGTTGAGACTTTAAAGAGATGGTCACCTATTGCACTTGTTCCCGACACTCGGTTGCTGAATGGTCCATTACGGAATGTTATTTTGCGATATACAGCTGTTGTTGTTATGGTGTTTGTTTTTCGTGGTTTTTTCTGTCTTTTCTTTCGGTGGGGGGGGGGGGGGGCGGTCATTTTACTCATCCGTCACCGCCTCATTAAGTAGTCAGTTGAATAACATGGAAGCACAGAAGAAGAAAAAAATAATATTGAACAGAGAGAGAAAGACAGGGAGAGAGAGAGAGGGGGGAGAGAGAGAGAGGGAGAGAGAGAGAGAGAGAGGGAGAGAGAGAGAGAGAAAGGGGGGGGGGCTCAAAAGGCCTAAATATCATAATTGATACACAGCGTTAAATATTATTGCAAGGGTTTCAATACACAATTCAGAAATATACATTATACATTTACACTTTGCACCAAAGGAATTGGCCCCGAAACTTCGTTAATGGACAATTCGAGATTTCAGTACCTAGTAGTAGTATTAATGCCAATTAATATTTTAACGTTCTCATTGCGGTTGTTGATTACTTAGATATTCATTATACAATGCGAATTACTCACTTCTAACGATGGGATCAGAGGTCAAGAATATTGAACTTAGATTGAGATAGGGGGGAGGGGGGAAGGGGCGGGGCTCAACAGGCCCATGATAATCATTTGGTACAGATCGAAAATTATTTGATTCAACATATTGTGCAAATTACGCGCTTCTAACGCTCAGGAGACATCATTATTATTTTTAAGGTGGCAAAACAAAATCTTGACAATGGGCCAAATTTGAGAGAAAATAGAAAATGATGATTTCAACAAAAAATCAAAAAGGCCATCCGTATTCAAACATGTGTCATATGTGTAGAATAAAACAGGCAAGGCAGTTTTTAAAGTAATTGATGATCTCGGCAAAAGGTTGCCTCAAGGCTTTGGTGATTGGTGGGAGAAATAGATAGAGGAGAGAGGCAGTGAGAGAGAGGGGGAGAGAGAGAAAGCAGGGGGAGGGGGAGAGAACAACGTTATAAAAGATAAAATGAAAAATAAAAAAACAGTTGAACATCATATTTTTGAAAAAAATCATTATTCTGTTTTGCAAGCAACGATTCATTATAATATAGTGTGGTAATGCTTTGCTTCTCTATAAAACACGTTTTCATTATAGTGGAGGGGAGGGGAGGGGGTTGTGGGGGCGGGGGAGAGGGATGGGGGGCTGAGAGGAGGGGCGTGGATTATTTACAAACAATGTACGATAAACAAATACGATTCAGATACAGGCATCGAGCGGAACTAGATTTTAACTTTGAATTCACCTCCTTGTTTGGAACATATTTCCATTGTTTTTGTTCTGTAAGGCATACGGGGGGCGAAGGACAAGTGGTTAGAAGGGCAGGGGGTATAACAATGGTAGAGTAAAAGAGGAGGTGGGGGTGGGGGGGGTGAGAGTAAGGCATACTTTATTTCCACTCAACTTCCTGCCTAACCTTCAACGGACAGATATTTAGTCATTTGTTTTAAAGAAATGTGATTGAGTCTTTGACATAAATGGAAATTGTAGTAAAAGGAATGCGTTCTGGACAACTCATCAATATTATTTTAATCAACATCGTACTAGGTTAATTTTATGCAATAGTTTGTCGAATGGCAAACGAAAATATTTCAGTAAAATGGAATTAACAATTTGGGGCTTTTTTTCATTCAATTTCATCATTTATTATCTTTTATCTTATTATGATGAGAGTTATTATTATCATTTTTATTATCTTTATCATTATTATTATTATTATTATTATTATTATTATTATCATTTGCATAAGCGTTTTCTATTTTTATTCTATATTTTATTTCTATAATACCAAGAATAGAAATGGTAAAATTAGAGGCCATGTTGGTGACATACAAAGAGCAAAAAGGCGATTTTTCCATATTGAATTAACAACATCAACACAAGAATTTGGGGGGGGGGGGGGGTAGGAATTGTTTATTGGTTATTGGGTTTAGGTGTCGTACGGGGCCTCTCATTTCAACTCGTGGAACAGAACAATGAACTATTCAATCAATCAATTGATAGAGAACATTAATTTGGTGGTGTAAAAAGGAAACATGGTCGGTATTTTCTGGAATGCAAACAGATAAACAACATTCATTGTAATAACTGGTAGGAATGTTTTTGTAAACAAACAAACAAACAAACAAACAAACAAAACAAAAAAACACAAACACACACAAAGAATAGTTGACCAAAATAAAATAATGATGATAAAATGTAAACATGTGCTAACTTGTAGTGACGTTCAATTGGTCCAGGAAGTAGATGGAAAAGAATTATGATATTATCCTTGTACGCCCAAAACAAAATAATCATAAGACTTAAAACATGCGTGACATTGTAATAACATTGGGTAGTAGTATGACATGGTTGGATCCTTTGTGATAAAAGATGACAAGAAAAATAGATTGATGATTGGGTTTTTTTATGTTACAATTCACAACACTCGAATGAAGGATGGCAGAGTTATAAAACACGATATAATGATAATAATGATAATAATATACCATTGCATCCATCAAAACTTGATAACATAAAATGGAAATTAATTATTGCACATGATAATATTGGATATATGAGCAAGGGAGATTGGAAACAATTATATTATATTTAAAAACCAAAACATAAACTCATTAAATTAACAAATCGTTCAGTAAGTAAGTAACATGTATTTCAAACCAAAAGGTCACATGAATATTTTGCATTTCCGGTCTGGTGTGGTTAGAAAGTAAACATGAATAAAAATTAGAGTTTGATTTTTTTTTAAATTACTAAAGCAACAAACAAATTAAATGGTCCTGTTAATATAAACAAAAGTATGGCTGGTTCTCTTACTGCATTCAGTCAACACGGCTTGACTGTAGTAATGTAGAATATCGGAAGCTTTTTGATTGGTTGGTTTCATTGTATTACGTTAGTATTTTCATTATCTCATTCAGTTAGACAACTATATTATTGCTCCTCCTCTCTACTGTGTAATAAGTGCCTCCCCCTCCCTCCCTTCCTCTCTCTCTCCTTCCATCCCTCCCGCTCACATTTCCTCCCTCTCTTTTCTCTGCCCCCCCCCCTTCCACCCCCTCCTCATCCCACATAGAATTTTACAAAGATAATGACTTGAGTCAGACTTTCAAATTGGATATTTTTGAATTGATGTTTGATGTGCTGTGTCGCTTAATAATCGGTGCGGGCAATTTAGGTGACATTTCCACACAGTGTGTGTTACGGCAGTGTGTGTGACGGCAGTGTGTGTTACGGCAGTGTGTGTTACGGCAGTGTGTGTGACGGCAGTGTGTGTTACGGCAGTGTGTGTTACGGCAGTGTGTGAGGGACGAGAAGGCTTGGCGGATTGATCCAATGAACTTTTATTTTTTTACAGTAGCTAAGTACCTCACCCTCCTTCCTAGGCAGCTAGATACGTCTTTTGGATTTTAATAATTTATTCTCAATTGAAGATGGAAAAAGCGGTGGGGTGGGGGTGGGGGGTGGGGGGGGTGTTTTGCAGCAATCTACAGATGAGCTAAGAATAGTTCAATAAATAAAGACTTGTGATTTTACAAGATTCCTGATGGTAACGTCAATTGTAGAAGTGCATGCATGATTACGTTTTTTGTTGTTATTTTCTTTTTAGAGAAGAGGAGAGGGTTGGGTGGGGTGGGTGGGGTGGGGGGGGGGAGGCTGTGAGTTATGTGCTTCTAACCAGTACCCGCATCGTTTATTCAACAATGGCGTATTGCAGGCGTTGTATCGTCAGTTGGCGAAGTAAATACCCGGAGAGACAAGACGCGTCCATAATGGCAAATTATACTTAATGTCATAGCAAGATAAACATAAAATCATATTGGTTAGTTGGCTCAACAATATCTACTTTCACCATTGATGTTCTGGAAGGTAATTTGATTTTTCTCACCAATAGTACGTTATGAATGACAATGTACAACAATCAAAACAATATCAAAGCATATTGTTTCCATATCAGTTTGAAAGACAGAGAGAGAGAGAGAGAGAGAGATAGAGATACAGAGAGAGAGAGAGATAGACAGAGAGATAAAGAGAGATATAAAGAGATACAGAGAGAGATAAAGAGAGAGAGAGAGAGAGGGAGAGAATGGCTTTATAACACACATAACGTAAATGAAACAGTTGTAGAAATAGGATATAAAGTGTAAGTCATCATTTTATAGTACAATGCGATATGTGGTCATGGATACAATTGGCTTTGACTAATTTGGTAACGATTAGTTCTTCGTGCGCCGATAGAATGGCATCAGCGCTTGCAAGGAAGAACGGAAGACATGCGTCGCGGTCAAAACACAAGACATAACAGACAACGTTGCTGTGTAGCTATGCGTTACTGGTCGATTGGTCAACAACACGTATAATATATATATGTATATAGGTATAATATAGTTATATAATATATATAGCAAGAACGCCAATATTGATTTGCATTATTCAAATAGTTCAAAACGGAATGAAAGAATAACGATATTAGGCGAGAGAAAAGAAGGGAAAAAACATGACACAACAATGAATATAGTTCTTGTTTTCTAATGAATGCACACCAACAGGCAATTTGATGCAATTGAAGGAATGCATCATTTTCTGGGCTGTGTCAATGGATGCCCAATGGACTGTGCGCACTGCATTTGTCCAAAGCGAATGCCTAATATGTGGCTGTCGTTGTCGTCTTAAAAAAACACACACACACAAAATCTATACTTGAATAGTTCAGGCCAAATTTTTTGCTCATTCCTTTTCCACCCCTACAAGAAGCAACAAGAATATTCATTATAAAAAGTCAGCACTTACAGGCTTCGTTTGACTAGAGTCTAATAATTTAATGAATTCATGATTTAGTTCATGATTGAATTGCAGCTAATTATCATTGATTATTTAGCAGTTGTGATATGTACATTAAAATCCGTGGTTATATTATGGGCATCTTATATTATAAAATAATTTAATAAGGAGCTTGCTGTTGGCACTTGTTCCAATACTCTTCAATCTGGGGTAACAGGTTTCAGTCGTTTTGTCATTGCTAATTAATTGGAGAAAACTTAGACTATTCTACTTTAACGCAAGACGATTCCAAGTGCTTGTTTAGATAGGACTTCAGGGCAAACGTCTTATTGCACTTGGTGCAGGCAAAATGCTTGAAGGCAGAGTGTGTCTGCATGTGAGCTCTCAGGTTGGACCGATCAGCAAACGCCTTGCCGCAGTGCGCACAGCCAAACGGTTTCTCGCCCGTGTGTGACCTCATGTGACCTTGAAGCAGCCAAGGTCGACTGAAGGTCTTCCCACACACGTCACACGCGTGCTTGAGGTCATGGGTCAGAATGTGCATGGACAGGGCAGGCATACTCACGTACACTTTGTCGCAGTGCGGACATTTCTTGGCGCTTTTGCTGTCTAGAGCTCGGTGGGTTTGTTTGTGGCGGGAAAGATTAGAGGAAGTGGCGTAGTCTTTGCCGCATTCGTTGCAGGTGTAACGCATGCGCCCTGGGGTCTTGATTTCCGTCTCTTCAAAGGATCTTTTCCTGGACCTGCCGTCTGAGATGAGGAAGGCCTCGTAGGTGTAAGAGTTCTGGCCTGTGGAAGAAGCATCGTCGTCGGTTTCAGAAGGCTGGGGCTTGGGGGACTTTTCTGGTGTTGGGCAATTCGGAGGCATGGGGGTGTCGTCAGAGGAGGGGGAGGAAGGAGGAGGGAGGATGAAATAAGACTTTGTTTCTGCGTTCGGGAGAGTGGGCGATGAGGATGGGATGGTGGGGCTC
>JAUEKZ010088694.1:0-16290 GCA_031471865.1 Melibe leonina | reverse complement strand
TCTATCTATCTATCTATCTATCTATCTATCTATCTATCTATCTATCTATCTATCTATCTATCTATCTGTCTGTCTGTATGTCAATCTGTCTGTCTATCTATATATCTGTCCGTCCGTCCGTTCATTTGACTTGACGTGAAGCTATAGGCAAAGAGCATGAGGCGTATGGCATGGGTCATACGTTGGCCGTAGCGAGGACCGGGTCTAGGACATAAAGCGTAGGGTACGGTGTAAAGCATAGGGCAAAGAGTCTGTGGCTTGAGGCGTAGCGTAGAGCATCACAAGGCTTAGGGCGAAAGGAGGGAGAAAAGAAGGTAATAAAGCATGTCTGTAGTAGCATGAGTCACTAGAACAATAGGGGAAGGCTCAAGGTCTCTGGCCTCAGACAGCAGGCATAAGTGGGTGGGTGGGTGTATGATGGAGGCGGCTATGAGTCCACATGGTTTAATCTAACAAAAAGGGTGGGAGGATCTGAAAATATCATTCTCCCTAGTTTCGTGCTTCTTGTTCGTGGTGAGCGCCTGTCTTAATTCCTCACTCACTGACCTGATCACGTTCAGATATCAATGCAGCCTGTCTGGTTCGTTATTCGGTACATTGAAAAAGCACAATGAAATATCTGCCATGTCCAAAGCCAGAAGATTTTTAAAGTCTTTGGCCAAGCCACCTTTTAGTTATAATTAGCTCGCGCAGTGTTTGACCGTGCATTTGGCATAAATCACAAACTACCGACCACAAATAATATGTCAAAGTCGACGTAAACATGACAGTCACCAGCGCCTTAGCTAAATATGTTGAATATACACCTCGGACTGGTAGGGTAATGGTTCGAACCCCAACAGCGTCATACTTTAGACATTAAAATCAGCGTTCAAACTATTGTCCCACCGCAGGCACTCGGTATTATGGGCTAAGACTGGTTGGCCCTGTGTTCAGTTTACCGTGACTGTGTAAGATATTCCAGTGCACCCTCCGTTATTTCTATGTGGCAAAACGTTAACTTGTCTTGTAACCTTCGCAATTGATATGACTTGACTCATTAAAATGTGTGGCAGTTAAAAACTTATATATACAAAAATAAATATAATCGTATCACTTTCAATAAGTTTAGAAAATAAATAAAAATGATAGTGCAGACTGCCGACAACGGGCAAACTTGATAAAACATTAAAAAAAACCCAACCCAATTCTTCTTTGGGGGCTTCCAGCCCAAATTTTAATATAAGACCGGCCGCCCAAACAAAATCGAGTAGCTTGACTTTCACCCAAGTGGAGTTCCCTAAGAAACTAATCTCTTGTCAAGAACACAAAGGCAGGTCTTTCTTTATCATGTAAAAAAAGGAAACAGATACTTTGTTCTAAGCAACACGCACATCCGGCCCTCTCAGATGTGTCAGTCATGGCGGGAAGGAGCAAGATAGAGGCAGCTGAGGACCCGATCAACCCTAACATTTGGTGTTGTGTAGCAGTGCAGCATCCGTCAGACACTTTCATTACACGGTTGTAATAACCAAATGCCCAATCTCGATCATCTCTCCGCTCTCCGGTTCTGTATCTGCATGCATACTCTGACCCATTGAACTCAATCAAGAGTCACGTCCATGGGAAACAAGGGATGTGTGTGTGTGTGTGTTTGTGTGTGTTTGTGTATGTGTGTCTTTGTGTATGTGTGCCGTGTGTGCATGGGGAGGGGAGGGGAGGGAAGGGGAGGAGAGGGGGCGTGGTGTGAGTAGAGTGTATGGATAATTGGTTGGGTATTGAGACGAGTCGTCCGCTTTGCGTGATGCGCCGTGATTACTATGGGAAGTTTTGACAATTAAGATCCCACCAAAGATAAACCACACAAATCCAAGTGGATTTCTTCGTACTTTAGACGTTTGACATGCTGGTTTTGACAATATGAGTTCACATACATTTTGAGAAAGGCAATATGGGCTTCGGAATTAAAACATGGGAAGAGGATAATAAAAAAAAAGTTGACTTGGAAGTCTGTGCCGTGAATGTCGATGAAACAAATTGACACATCAATAAAATACACAGAAAGGCACGTTATGGTAGACATGCGCAGATTAAAGCAAACGGACTGCTCGTATCATTAGACTTCAGAGGATAGATTTATTAGATCATGGAAACGTATGACACAGTCGATCGATAAACAAGTGAGTAGATAGATCGATAGACAGTACACAGGCGAATATTCAGATATATAGATAGATAGACAGATAAGTAGATGGATAGATAAATAAGCAGATGGATAGATATATGAATGGATAGATAGATAGATAGATAGATAGAGAGTAAGAGAGAGTTGACCTCAGCTTGGAGAATGAGGCCCTCAGTATAATAACATGCCGGGTCCCTGCACATTGCGGATGGAATAAGTCGCATGCACTAGCATAGAATAATGACCCAAGAAGACCGCGGATTCGAGGTGCAATGGAGTGATTGATGCGAGTAGGAAGGGAAGTCAGAGAATAATATCCGACGATGAGGGATAGACGGATCAACTGCTGAATTAGTGAAGACATTAAAAGATTAATGGCAGGATGAACCCAATGAAATATTGGTGAATGGATGGATGGAGGGATGGATGGATGAATGATGGATGAATTAGCAGGAAGAAAGCAAGCGCCACAACCAATGGTCACCCGATTGATTAAGGGGTCAGCATGGAGGAATGTCCACTTCTGACCGGATCGGGAAATTCAGACCATGGGATCCGGTTTCCGGTCCTTGGAATAATGGGCAGAGTAGTCGGCCTTTTCCCGCGCTAAGCAAGCTGAGAATGAGACGAAATATGAACGGCTCGGCAGAGACTGTCCTTTTAATGAGTACTAGTTATTTTTACAGTTAAAACTTCATTTTTTTGTCATGTCCTGACTTTCAATTTTCCTTCAGCTGTAATATTCTGGTCTGGCTAGACTTAAATAAAAACAAGTTTCAAACAAACTGTTTAAATCATCACAGTTCGAATTTTAATCTAAGTGATCGTATGCTTTCTGTTATCTCGTTCAAAATTGCGTATCTCAGATCTCCATTTCCCGAACAGCGTTAGTTTCGACACAACCTGATATGACAGCAAGAGAAAAACTATGGACTTTGTGTAAGGATTTTGTTAAAAAAAAACAAAAAAAAAACACAAAAAAACTCACTACAAGTCAATGTGTGGAGCACATTTTCGTTGTCATTAATAGTACCTCTCATCTTGTCAATTCCACCAGTCGAGAACGACCCAGAGTGACTAAGGACATCGGCCCTTCTAAGGGAACACCTCCAATTCAGGCTTACTAGATTGTACGATTGGCGAGGTAAAAATCAAGGGAAGAAATCTTATCTCTTTTTAAAGAAAGAAGATCGAATAAAAAAACCACCAATGTTTGAATTAAGACTTGTTGAGGAACCAACCCGAAACGTCTTGAAGCAGGCTTCCAGCTGTGCATTGTGTCTGATACCGTAGCTTTATTCACCCGCAGCCCCCGCCTGTCAACGCAATTCATCCGTCCTCGTAACATTATTCCACCATCAGACAATATGGACGACGGGCGATTGGATAACTTCGATCATTGAGAAATGTGTGTGTGTGTGTGCGTGTGTGTGTGTGTGTGTGTACGCGCGTGGGTGAATGATTATCATCGTTTGTGAGTGACGAGTGATACAGAAACACACAAACACACACACCATGATACACAGATGGGAGAGGGAATCAATGAGAGAGAGAGAGAGAGAGAGAGAGAGAAAGAGAGAGAGAGAGAGTGAGTGAGAGAGAGAGAGAGAGTGAGTATGTGTGTGTGTGTGTGTGTGTGTGTGAGAGAGAGAGAGAGAGAGAGAGAGAGAGAGGAAGTTGGGGATAATATCATTACAGAGACAGACTAACAGACAGATAGAGACCAAGGGAAGCAAAGAGATGAGGGACGGAGAATGCGTGATTTAAAAGAACGGATTGAATGGCGAAGGGAAGAGTCAAGCAGAGTTCAGCGCAGAAGATCTTGGCCAACTGGATGACTGTCTTTGTTTGTGCCTTTGAGAGAGGAAGGTGGTGGACGTGGGTGCACAGTGCACGCATACATGCTGTGTAATCCCAAAGGGAAGCCCGAGTGGTTTCGAAGGGCAATTCATCGCTGGCACCAGCAGTTGATGACGGATTGTAATAATATCTCAGGACGTAGATCGGAAATTGACAGAGGGAGACGTCAAAAGGAATGACAACAATCACTATCCATGATGCTAATTATTCTTTTGGTAAACAACGTACCACACTGTGGTGAGAATGCCTACGATTCGTGTACTCGTTACGTCATTTGACGAGCAGCCAATCATTACTCTTCCATAGCGAGGTCTGTTTCTTACCCAACTGAAATATGCAAACTCTTGAAATTGTCCGTGTTCATTCATATACCAGATAAATCATATTTCTGTGAACTGACATGTCAAAAGCCTGAAATTTGATTTATCTGGTATAAAAACAGCTACATGTGGAGATTTTGGTGTTCTTATCATTGAAATACAGGAAGTAATGTAAGGACAATGATAAATGTATTTGACGATGGTAGGTGCCCCAGGATATGAAGGTAGTCAAGTGGCAATCCGATAGGGGGAGGACAGATTCCGCATACACATTCATCTTAAAATGTCAAAGTAACAGGATAATGAAAAAAAAAGAGTACAACTGAATAAAAATACCATCGATAACTTCCAACCTTCAGAATTTCCAATGCTGGCTTATATATTTTTAGCCTTAACAAGCTCTATTCTTTAGTATTTCTAAGTAAAGATTATACTGATAAATAGCAAGGCACGTCATTTAAAACCTCCAGCATTGTCTCTTTAAAAAAACCCCAAAACAACAATAAAAAATAGGAGCATAGGAGATGGGAACACACAAAAACACACACTCTCTCTCACACACGCGCAAATCTAATTAAAAACCTGTCAAGAGCGACGTGCCGCAATATCTACAAACTCAATTTCCTCTTATTCTCTCTCTCTCTTTATCTCTCTCTCTCTCTCTCTCTCTCTCTCTCTCTCTCTCTCTCTCTCTCTCTCTCTCTACCTTATTATTTTTTTGCTTGGGTAGCACAGGGCGAGAAGGCAATAATACAGCTATGAGAGATCGGGACGACAAGGATCTTTGAGCTGCCACCCCAAACAGTTCCACTTGTCGCTCTGTCAGTCTCATATTTGATAGCGTCTCGCCCGGCCCAGGCCGCCATTGCAGTGAAGTACTGCCGGTGACAGCTCTGTAATCCACAGAGAATAAAAGCGCCTTCCGGGCTCGGATTGGCAAAGAGTTGTATTTTCATTATTTGTCCTTTACTTCTGTTTAATCGTGTGCAGCAGCAGCTGCAACAACAATGATAATAATGACTACTACTACTACTACTACTACTACTACTACTACTACTACTACTACTATTACTACTCCTACAAATACTGCTGCTACTACAACTACTACTACTTCATAATAACAATAACACAACAACTACTAATATTACTACTACACTACTACTACTACTACTACTACTACTACTACTACTACTACTACTACTACTGCTACTACAATTACTTACTACCTCTACCTCTACCACTACTGCATTGCGGCTGCTATCCCTACAAAGGCTAAAGACTATTTCTAATGCTGCTACTACTGCTGCTGCATTAACCACCTCTGTGACAAACACCCTAAATCCACGCTGCATGTTAAAAGGACTCTAAATCCCCAGCTCTCCTCCCCCAATCAGCTTCGACATGTTTTATACCCCCTCCCCCTCCCTTTTCCTCTGGGTCCCTGGCTGGGGGAAAGACGCCAATTTGTCCGTCAAATCCCGGGAAAGACACCCGAGCATTTATCTTCTCGTGAGGACGAGGGGCGGGCGGGTTTGGGGGTTGAAGGGTGATGATGGACATCGGGGCCTTCTTAGAAATGGGGAGTAACTCTGATGACAACTTGCCCTCCCCTCGGGACACGGGCGGCTTGGTGTCAAGAGGTTAAACAAAGGATTTCGCCACAAAGAGAAGGAACTTCAATATCTAAATAAACAGATAAACGGATGGATAAGATGGGAAAAATCATGTAGATAGATAGGTAGACAGATAGATCGATAGATAGATTGTATGAATATCTAGCTAGCTAGACAAATAGATGGATAGCAAGCTAGCTATACAGACAGCTAAATAGCTAGATAGATTGACAGACAGTTAGATAGATAGATAGATAGATAGATAGATAGATAGATAGATAGATAGATAGATAGATATGCAGATGGATAAGTAGAATAAGAACTGAATACACATAAAAAGGCGTAACCACAATAAAGAAAGAAGAGTTTATTATTTATTAATCAATTCCCTCGTAGTTGTAAATGTAAATTTCAAGTACACCGATAACAATGATCAGCGACTGTTTAATGAAATAGGAATATATAAGTCGTGTACAAGAATAGTGATGAGAAACTGTTGACATACAGTAGCTATAATTTGGCAGACAATCTGCAATCACCACAGCATTAATTGATATGCAGTGTTGACAGAAACGGGAGAGACCCCTTCCTTTATGTGCTATTTTCAAACAACAGTAGCTAGTCTTCTGGCTGAAAAGAAGAGGAAAATAGAGACTGAGACGCTGCGTATTTATCCAGACGGACAGAATGGGGAAGTTATTGCGGGCAGGGCAGTGAAATGACCAGTAGCTTTGGCTGAGGAGATGGACATTCATTTGATGAGAGGATCTTATCAATTAAATCCGAAGTGGACATTGGATAGTGGTCCTCTTCTATTAATGATGGCCATGGATTCATCGCGCTCAAATTGTGTGAGATCGCGGTGGCTCCTTGCTCTGAGCGGGTGGAGTTAGAGAAAGAGGACCAAAGTAAGGTGATGCGTTGGAGTCAAGGACATGTCGGGTTATTCATTGGATTGGGCTGGTGGGAGGGTTCAATGCCTAAAGGTCAAAGGGCAATAAGGACTGTGGTAGCGGGGGGGGGGGGGGGATGATACGGAGTAAAATTTATCTGATGGTGAAATGATTTTTTTGTGGATAGAAAATACTACTGGAGAACAAGATAAAAACCTGGTTTGGGTTACCGGTATACCCCCCCCCCCTGTCTCTTGGTAGGCTGCTTGCTATGTATTTAACGCTATTTAACCCTTTCACTGCTAAGGACACCAACATCTCCAAGATTTGCCTGTTTTTATACCAGATAAATCATATTGCATTGAACTGACATTTGCCAAAAGCCTGAATTTCAGGCAGTTCACTGAAATCTGATTAATCTGGTATAAGAACACGTACATTTTCAAGATTTTGTATATTTCAGTAGTAGTAGTAGCTTCGTTTGGCCTATATTTCAGTTGGGTCAGGATCAGACCTCGCTGTGAAAGATATTAGGTCAAGCCAAAGGCGGAGTGTTCTCTTGATAAGTTAATGTGCTGCCATACATAGATAAACGGAAGGCTCACTCGAACATCTCACCCACCCATTCACAATAGACTGACACCGGGCAAAGCGCATGGCGGGACAGCCACAGCCGCTGAAATGCCAACTTCAACATCTTGGCTATGACACGACGAGGGTTCGATCCATTGACCCCCCCCTTTTGAGGCGGACGCTCTACCTATTGAGCTAGAGCTCATGTTTCTTTGTCTCTGTTTCTATGTATATGCGTGTCTCTCACGCTCTCACTCACTCTTTTCCCAATCCCCCATCTCTCTAGAATTATGATCACACATGATATTCACATATAAAAAGGCAACGTCTCCAAACTGAAACTCCACTTCAAACAGGGATAAACGTGTAGTATTAATTAACGAATTCAAAGATAAAACCATGGGTAAGAATATAATGAAAGCTAAAATTAAAGGGAAAGAGAACGAGAGTTACTAAAAGAAAAAATAGATAAAGTGTGTGTGTGTGTGTGTGTGTGTCTCTCTCTCTCTCTCTCTCTCTCTCTCTCTCTCTCTCTGTGTGTGTGTGTGTGTGACAGAGAGAGATAGGGGGGGGGGTGAGAGAGACAGAGAGAGAGAGACAGACAGACCACAGATACATAACATACAAAGGAAGAAATAAGGACAGAGATTCAAGGACAGAGAAAGGCATCTTTATAATGAGATTAACCGATTCAAAGACCGAGACTAATTCCTCAGCGCGGCACGAGCCTCCTCCACGTCCCCTTACCTGCAGTGGATGACCACCGTCCCATTGTCCAGCGAGTCGTAGGCCCGGATCTTCTGCCTGAAGAGTAGCAACGAGTGTCCAAACCGGGGAACTCCATGGTCAGGCCATGTGGTGAAATGGAACTGTTTCACATATTTCGACTGACCTCCCTGTGGGATGAAAAATGTTGAAGAAAGACAAGATAAAAAAAGGTAAAGACCCATTGCCCTCGACGTCATAGTAAAAACAAGTTCACGTTTTGGTAGTGCGGTATAGATCATTGCTTTTGAAGTCGTATTATTACACCCCCTTAAGTAATGATAAAGAGCGGTTGCAAGGTGCATTTATAGGCCCATAATGCACGCTTGCATATTGGCACCGTAGCAACAAGAGAGGCCTTGCACTTTCGTGGCGCTGACAGTGACATAATTAGACGCACAAGAATACAATGAAATGGTTGTCTAATCATGGCATATTCTTTTAATTAAGAATTCCATCAAATAATTACACAATTTCTGAAAATATCCTGGAGCAATCTTTGCTGACTGTCTTCCTTTAAATGGGGGTTGTAATAATTTTGTATTGGTTTTTAGCACTCGTTCTTGATAATAGCTACCCTAAAGTCGTGCTATGGTCAAGAACTCGATGCCGAAAACCTATACAAGTTAAAAAAGTGTATAATCAAACACGTTTTCATTTTGCCAGCAAAAAAATATGTGAATTCTCTCGCGACTCGCCCCCCCCCCCCCTTCTGAATAACATCATCTCATCATTTTGTGTGTCAGTACATTTCTGGCATCGTTGGGGGTACTTTGTCCGGGCGCCCTCTCATCTCTCCAAATTAAAACACCGAAAACGATGATCTAGCTAGTAACATTTAAAAAATGATGAAAAGATAAACCCCAACCCAACCAACCAAAACATATTACAACAACAAGAGTAACAGCATTTACACATAAACCCATAAAATTCTTTCCTATATCAAAACCCGTATAGAAACCAATATTTTTCCGTCCAACCCACCTCCCTCCAGTGAAAAGAAAAAAAAAAGCCAACAAATGCACAAAACCGTAAACCAAAACCGAACCCACCAATCAGAGGAGAAGAAAATCATTATCTTTAGAGATCGTCCATTCGTTTCCTGTCAAATTTCGTCTTTAGGAAAGCCATCCCTCAACCTACGGTACCCTCACACTGCCCTACAAATCCAATAAACCATTTCCAATTTTAGCCCTGTCGGAAAAAAGGTTACCAGACGACTACATGGTAAAAATGAAAAAGGGTGGCTTTGGGGGTAATTCATCGCCATCTTCGTCTCCTGACCTAGAGCAGGGGCATAAAATGAGAAAAAAGATGTCCATGACGATGCGAGTTGGAGATGTTGAAATTGATATAAAATGACATAAAAAGGTCGATGGCAGTGCTTTAATTTGAAACTTAACAGAAAAAGACCAAGAAAATAAACCACCCACCCAACCAACCCACCCATCAATACACCCACCCACCTACTCATCCAACCAACTACCCGCCCATCCATCCATTCACTTTGAAAACAGACTAAAACAGACTTGCAGCCATTCATGTTCAGAGTTCAAAACTGAATTTAGAAAGTAATGGGAAGCAAAGGAAAACCCTGACGAAGCCTAAGCAAACCGATGTTGTATTTCAGCAGTTAACTTACCTTGCTAATGAGAAAAGTTCTAATCGTGAAATCTGGCAACACATCTACATCAAGTAACTGCACAGAGATGTTGCCATATTGCTCACACCCATCGTCTGGCCAGTACTGTTCACATTTTTTCTGTCAGAGGAAATAAAAAAAAGGGATATTAAATAAATGTGTGTCGGTTTTGCTATCTGGTCAATCTTTGCCAGACATGATTTCAAAGGGAGATTTAATGACATTTGGTTAGCAGTAGCAAAGAAATCGGAAACGATTAAAATAAAGACAAAAAAAAAGAATAAATAAAGAAATAAAGGGGGGAAAAAGAAAAGAAAAAAAGGCTACGACTGCAATGACTTTGAAAAAATGGCAGGTTATCAGCCTTTTGTCACCTTGTCCATCTCTGATCTGATAGGACTTGAATTAGTACAAACAACTATTCTAGATAGAACTTGAACTGTAGTTGTCCAAGCTGGAGACAAGTAACATGACCAATGCACAAAGAAGGAACAAGATACTTAGTTACGGATTAAAATGACTTATTTACACACGTCCTGTCCGTTTTTATCTTTATTCAATCGTAACTCAAGCCTTACAATCTCATAATAAATTTGAAAGAAAAAAAGTAAAGTGAGTCCCATACTCAAACTGAAAGCCGAGGAGGACCAGGATTACAGCTTTGGTTTTACTAGACAGTAGCATGACACTTCATTTACTTTCCACGACGCCTTTACTTTTATCAAGAATAAAGAGAGTCAGTACTGCATTTACTTCTGGGTGGGCAGGATTACCCTGACAAAAATCTTGCTCTGACTCGGATGGATTCGAACCTGCGCCAAAAGACACGGGAATAAGTCAGAGCGGAATGATAAATCTACATTTTCATTTTCATTTACATCGCTCGGTAATGTCTTTGGAATTTCGTTGGAATGAAAGTGAATATTGTGTAGGGCCTCAATGGATTCTCTATTTTGATTTATACTTTTTGCAACCCCCGTCTCACACCCTTTCCATCATAATTACCTTTCCTGACTCCGTGGCGTTGGTCAACATGATCAGAGTCTTGGAGTTCTCCTTCCATACCATCCGCCAGATGTCGCTCAGTGTCGGTTTGCTGGGTCCTAAGGGAACGCATTATGACAATCATATTAGCAATGTTTGTAAAGCAGCCTAATACCCTTTACATTTTGCCAATTTAAAGATAAATAAGATATTCAAAAGATGGGTACAATGAAATAACTAAATCCGTCTTGCATAGAACTTGTACCGTACCCGCCGGATAAAAACACCCCAGAACTCATGTCTTGATGGTAAGTTGTTTTCTATTTAAAGCCTTCAAACGCCTGGCGACAAAGCATCTAAAATCTAAAATGCCAATTCGGACTCTTAACCCTTTCACTGCGGTGTCCAATTCTAACCAAACAGAATAAGCAAAATCTTAAAAAACAACTTATTATTATACCAGATAATATATGATATTGATTTCAGTGCACCGAAATCTTATCTATCTGGAATAAGAACAAGCAAATCTTGTAGTTTTGATATCTAGTTAGCAGCTTAAGAAATAACCTTAGCATTGAAAGGGTTAGTATGACGTTGCCGCAATTCGGAACCCCTGACCTACCGGTTCCAAGAACCGAGGCAGCCACTCTGTCTATTGAGTTCCGGTACCGGCAGCTTCTGTGTTCACCAGGAATCGAACCATAGACATCCAAACCCTAGATGGCAACACGTGGAGTTGGCATCAAGCCAACAGCAATGCTTTCATTCCCATTTCACTAAGATTAATTTGACCGTTGCTGGGAGTTGTCGATATGTTTAATTCTAGATAAAAAATAAGGAATCTCAAACGCGGAAAACAAAGTATTGTATATTCTTGTCGATTCATTAAAAAATAATTTAACGATGGAAAAAACAGTTTCATTATTGCTTTACCATAATGATGCGGGATTATCGAACCATTATCAACAATAAAGGCTGTCATAGCATTGGGAATAAAAGGATTCAGGTACGTTTAAAAATGAAAACGAAACATAACAGAACAAAAAAACAACAACAACATTTCAATCATCCATTTAGATAATTGAAATGAAGTGATATGGGTCGACGGAATCTGTCAAGGGAGTTTGTTCTTGTGGGGGTGGGACTGGGGTGGGTTGGTGGGTGGTAACAAAAGAGAATGAGAGAGAGAGAGAGAGAAAAAGAGAGAGAGAGAGAGAGAGAGAGAGAGATAGAGAGAAAGAGGAGGGGTGAGAGATAGATAGATAGATAGATATAACGATGAAGTAAGAGAGAGAGACACACACACACACACACACACAGAAAGAGAGAGGGAGAGAGAGATTGAAGGAAAGAATGAAGAGAAGAAATTTCAGACGTATAACTAACGAATATTCATTTCACAAAAGAAATGATTGAAATTTAGGAAGTGTATCAACGCCAAGAAATACTTACATTATTGAGATAGACAAACCCTTATATAAACGTACCTTGAGCAGCTATGTAGGCTCTTTGTCTGTTGTATCCCTGGGAGAGGAAAAATACAAGCACACACCGGTAATTAAAACTAGAGATTATCATCGATCTAATGGCACTATACTTAATAAGAAGGATTTATCTATCAAGACATCTTATCAATGGTTGTGATCTTGAATTGATCCAATTTTAATCACAATGGGGGTCAGAGAGGGCAAATCAAATAATGAAATAATTTTATAATCTCAGAAGTGAAAATGCTGAATCGGCAAGTTGAAGATCAGACAGACACGTTAATATTTAATCCAGGAATTCCAGCCTTCACACTGTTTTCGCAATGACAGAAAGGGTGACTCTTACTTCATCTCAGGATGTATTGTAATACTATCGGCATTAATATCATATACACTGTAACATAAATACCTACTCGAAGTTTCTGTCCCATCGCAAATAACATTTCGTAGGTCAACTAAAAAATCTAACAAGGAGAGCAAGGTCAACGTAAGCACAATAATGAACTTTGTGGAGAGCTTGGAGGCCTTGTGCGATATAAATGACTTCTTTTTGTGATTGCTATCTTAACATCATGAATATTATAATAGTAATAACAACAATAATGATAATACTTATACCACTACTAATAGTAATACTAGTATTATTACTTATAATAATAATAATAGTATTTATAACAATATCGATTATGATGACTAAAATAATTATCATAATATGATAATTATTGTCATTATAATTTGCAGTAGTAGACTAGTATCATTATCGATATCATTGTGATATGATGACCAGCATCAGTATAATATTATTTGTTGCTAGTCTGTGTCCACCCATGGCTCCAGCTGCCTTACATCGATGTAGTTGGCGTTGATATAATCGTCGTGCACATCGTCTCCCTCGGGGTCAAGGATGACTCTGCTGTGGTCATCTGGTGGACAGAGATAGGAGTGGCGTTATAGGGAAGCATTATATTCATCGGATCTTTATCAATTAAAGTGTTCTAGTGTTAAAGCCGTGTGGGAAGCGAGCTTGAGGAAGATAAAGAGGAACTCTGGTCGGCATACTCCATGTGCAGACAAGTACAGCTACAAACAATTGAAAGAGCAATTGGAAGAGATGGATGCAGACAATTTTGGTTGTTTGGCTATTACCAGCTTAACGCTTGTTTTAACACATCATATGTCATATCAAAGGCGGAGCTCTCTGTAGACAAGTTAAATGTACTGGCACAGAGATAAACGAGGGGCTTGCTCAAATATCTCCCTTAGACACAGCAGTATATTGACATGGAGGGATGAGTGTTAGCACTGTTTCCGCGCACAGCTGCTAAATGCTTATTTTAAAGCATTGGGTATGATGCCGACAAGTTACGAACCCCTCTATGGTTTCGAGACAGACGCTTTACCCAATGACCCGCGGCGCCAGTCAGGAGATGGAACATGCATAATAATACAACTTAGTTAAATAAAACACGATATCATGTAGACATTCATATCACTATACTGAGCATTAAGGAGACCCTATTCATTATAACGATAAAACATAATACAACAAAATATAAACAGCTCTATGGCATATCCTGGCTGTTTAACATCTCGTACATCACGAAATGCCATTACTCAGTGCGCACAGTTCACGACAGCTCCATAGTACCACATAGTACCATACCACATTGTACCACATAGTACCATACCATATTGTACCACATAGTACCACAGTAAAAGCCTCTATTGCACATACCTACTTGCATAATCAATACTTACATGCTATGATGTTCCCGTATCTGTTTTTAAACTTGTTTTCATTTTTGTGAGCAATCTCGCATGTGGCCGTAATTCCGGCAGGGAGCAGCTAGGAAAAAAACCGAAGACATTTTGCAATAAATATGATGATGATATAAATGGGAAAACTGATGATGATGACGATGATTAGGGGATATAAAGATGATGATGATGATGATGATGATGATGATGATGATGATGATGATGATGAGAGACGGATAGGGGAAAGATAGAAAACATGAATTTAGATCGACATGAAATATAATCTTCTGTCGCTATATTTTAATCATCATTATCATTACAAAGATCATGTTTAAAAAATCACATCGTACAATATATATTAATCTTTTAAGATAATGGTGTTTTGCATTGTTTACGAATTGATAATTCAGGTTCAATCGCTTGGTTAATAATTATAATCACAATGGAAGCCGTCTATACTCCCAATTCTATTTCGCAACTTTATATTATTAATCAGGCGTTCAATACCTTAAATTCCTTCCTCAGTCCATCCAAATCGTCTTGCTTAGCTGCCCGGATGTAGTCCCACAAGTCCTCGACCTTGACTGGCTCAATGACGTCAGTGGTGTTTGTGTAGACGGGTTCAGCGTCCAGAAGCATCTCTGTGGAAGGGGCTTCGATTAAAGGCTCCAACTCTGTATTAGGGGGGAGACGAGAAACAAAAACCGTGATTTGGCTGGAAAATACATACATAGATCGCAGTTTTCAAACAACACTCGACAAACGTCAACAGCGCAATGATTATACCTGGAATTTAGATTCCTCCAAGGATTGTAGGGCTGTGTCGTTGTTTTGAAATAACATGTTGTTATCGTAAGAAATTTTTGTTAACCCCATCTGCATAACTTATTTCAGACTGTATAGAAGACAAATATTGTTTTTTTTCTCACAAAATATTATATCCAATACACCATATTGATAAGCAAGAGAAGTAAAATAATAAAGATATTACGTTTTTATCATTTTTTATCTAAAATCTGGACGACCAAAGTACAAATCTGAGAGACATATTTATTTAACTATCAATTTCACTCATCGTTTAAACACTCACAAAAACGTATTATTTGAAAATAATTTTTGTCTAACACAAAACTTACCTATATTTTAATGGTTAGCAGCACAATCATTCCGTTTTTACTCGTTCCAATGTGTTAAGGAGCGTTGGATAAAAAAGGTAGTGACATTTCAAAAGCATGCAAGAGCGAAGAGACATATAGAAAGTAATGGATTGTCAAAGGAAGAAGGTGAAAAAATCCAAACCCAGACTGTTTTTTTAAAACTAATTGGATTAAGTATTAAAATTGTATAAGTAAAATTACACTTGATGTCTATTGGATTCAGCTCAGCGTAAAATGAAAAAGGATGATCAGAGCCAAAGAAAGAATGATCGATTTTAAGAATCAGGCTGAATCTAATATAAACCCAAGACACATTCGAAAGCTAAAAGAAAAAAAAAGGCAATGAAATATTAAAAAAAAAAAACTTTGACAGGAAAAATAAACAGCCTTTGTTAATGGTGTGTGTTTGTGAGGGGTGGGGGTGGGGGGGGGGGGGTGGAAGCAGAGATACAGACAAATTAGATGGATGGATAAAAAGATAGATAGATAGATGATAGATGGATAGAAAGATAGAAAGAAAGACAGAAAGATAAAAGATGATACGGACATATTGACTGACAGAAAGGCAACGAAACAAAAAGATGGATTGACAAAAAAAAACCAACAAAAAAAAAAACATAGAAAGAAAAAAAAAACGAAACAGACAAGCGGATAGAGAATGAATATAGATCGAGAGACGATAGGCACAAGAGAGGATAGGGCGTTAGGCACGAGAGGGGCGTTAGGCATGAGAGGGGCGTTAAGCGACGTTTGCTAATGTCCTCAAGAAAAGTTCAATCAGGTCAGGAGGAAATATGTCTCATTAATGATGGACACGATATATTGTTTATGTTTTCGGATGTGGGTTATCTTTGACTGATTTTCCCCCTCTTCCCCTTCCACAGCAGACGAGTGTGTGCCTTAACAATAGAAGGAAACGAAGGAAACGAAGAAAAATAAAGACGGAAATAATATGTTGGCATTTCCTGTTCTGTCTAAACTCAATTAGGCCATAACATGCAGCATGCCAAAGCCAAGCTGATATAATCAGCCACATTTTCCTTGTAATGTCATCTTTATTCTTGAGGGGGGGGG